>JAVYIG010009185.1:0-80953 GCA_035222895.1 Strongylocentrotus droebachiensis | reverse complement strand
CCTTTACAAGCCTGATATATAAAGTGCGAACCAGAAAAAACGAAACCGGGAATTATCGATGTTTTATCATAACTTAATCACAATTACAAAATTTAACAAGTTCGTTTTCACTGGCTTCCTGCCGTAGCGACAAGCAGAATTGACAAAAGACTTAACTCCGTTTCATTGACAATCAGCCATGAATGAAGTCTTTCGTCTATGTCTGATCGTCAACGAAACGGACTTAAGTCTTTTGTCAATTCCGTTTGTTGCTAAGGCAGGAAGCCAGTAAAAACGAATTTTAAAAAATCAAATTATGGAAATGCAAGCATCACTTTAAACAAACACAACTTTGTTATTCCTTGGTCATTTGTCCCGATTGAGGTGTCATATGAAGGGGCAGAAACTGAACTTTCTTGAAATGTGATTTTCCTTTTGAAATTCAGATACCACACGCAAAATAACTTTTTGGTTTCGTTCCTTCAAATTGCTTTTAATCACTCATAGGTGAAATTTCCATCATATGAGATCCATCAAATGAAAGAGGAGGATCTAAGCTTTACAAATATGTGTCGTTTATTAATTATCATTGCAATTAAGTTATGATAAAACATCGATAATTCTCGGTTTCGTTTTTTCTGGGTCGTACTGTATTTTATAATGTAATTCAGGAAATAAAGTGAAACGCCTAGAATGTAAATATCGAACTACGTTTACGCGTTTAGCTATATGGTATGCTATACTTGTAATTAAGAGGGCTTTACTTTATGAACGACATGGTCTGATTGACCACGTTGACGTGTAAGAGGGATTATTTGAATAATCTTTGAAATTGTAAAAGCCATGAAATAGTTATGTCATTATTACATCATTTAGAAAGGAGTCCGAAGGAGGCTCTCTATGTTAAGTTGAAGACAAAATCATCACCCGACATTAAATTCGACGATTCTAAAAGTAACCTTGCTTGCAGCCTAACGCATTTTCTTCTCTAAATTAAAAACGTTGTGTTATTGAACTGATTGTGTATGTAGTGGGTTCTGGGGGTGTCTTCTTTTTAGTTTATATTATTAAAACGATTTGGGTTTACTCATGGACCCTGGATTTGTTAACACAAAGAGAGAGAGAGAGAGAGAGCACTCTAGAGTGAAACCCTAGATACCACACAAATCTACGGTAAAAGAAGAAAGGAAAAATCTATTTCAAAGAAACGTTCTGAAAGGAAACGTACCTTGATTGAAATCATTTGTAATGATGTACATGCTATTAGGTTAGACATAAAGAAAAAAAATCATGTTATGATCATTGATTGTATCCTGAGGAGCGTGGGTGGTAATAACTAGAAGCTCAAACAAATGTTTGTTGAATAAATTCTTTAGACTAAAATTACAATGGAATACTATTTGAAGTGTAAGCATGTCCAAATTTGGGTATAACTTAGTTCCACCTCGATACAAACATTCCTCGCCAAAATAATAAACCATCAAACTCAGACAGACATAAAACTGCAGTGAACAAAAACGGAAGCGATATTTTGGCTTCTGGTTATGACACTTTACCTGATATTCAGGTCCACCATCCTTTACAAGCCTGATTTCAGATATAAATATATCTGTTTATCATAATGCAATTCAGGATATAAGTGAAATCCCAACAATGTAAATACCGAACTACATATACGCATTTAGCTATATGGTATGCTATACTTGTACCTAAGAGGGCTTTATTTTATGAACGACATGGTCTGATTGACCACGTTGACGTGTAAAAAGGATTATTTGACTATTCTTTGAAATTGTAAAAGCCTTAAAATAGTTATGTCATTATAACATCATGTAGAAAGGAGTCCGAAGGAGGCTCTCTATGTTAAAGGTAAAGACCAGTAATGGTCATGCGATTGCATTGTGAAAGAAACGTTGTGGAATCGATCAGAAAAGGTTGATCATCTAGCATCTAGCATCTGCAAGGTTCTGGAATCATCAAAATGATAAGAAATTTGGCCCATTCTTCGTAAAGTTACAAGCACTATACACAGAAAGATGTACATGGGACTACCCTATCTCTCTCACCAGACCATGAGAGAAATAAATTTACCAAATATATGAATTAGTAGGCGGTTTCCCGGCAATTTTGTTATCATCATGTATTAGTCAAAACATATTCTTTCACATGATTGGTAATGAGAGCTTCCATTTCATTTTTTGAAATTGGGGCGTTGCCAATACTGGTCTTTACCTTTAAGTTGAAGACAAAAGCATTACCCGACATTCAATTTGACGATTCTACAAGTAACCTTGCTCGAAGCCTAACGAATTTTCTTCTCTAAAAAAACAACGTTGTGTTATGAAACTGATTGTTTCTGTAGTGGGTTTGGGGTGTCTTCTTTTTAGTTTATATTATTAAAACGATTTGGGTTTACTCATGGACCCTGGATTTTTTAACACAAAGAGAGCGAGAGAGAGAGAGAGATAGAGAGAGAGAGAGAGAGAGGACGCGAGAGAAAAGTCGAGAGTGACTTGCCTAGGAACCACACAAATCTAGGCAAATAAGATATTTCATAAGGCTGGGCTTGTATACAACGATAAAAGAAGAAAGAAAAACCTATTTGAAAGAAATCTATTTGATAGAAACGTACCTTGATTGAAATCATTTGTAATGATGTTCACGCTAGTAGGTTTTACATGTAAAAAAAAAACCATTTCGTGATCACTGATTGTATCCTGAGGAGCGTGGGTGCTTAACTAGAAGCTCAAAAACATTTTTGTTGAATAAATTCTTTAAAACTTTTGGAGTGTAAACATGCACAAATCTTGGTATTACTTTGTTCCACTTGATACAAACATTCCTCTCCAAAAAAATATACGAGCAAATTCAGACAGACATAATTATAACTGAAGTGAGAGAAAAAACGGAAACGAAATTAGGGCTTCTGGTTATGACACTTTACCTGATATTCAGGTCCACCATCCTTTACAAGCCTGATATATAAAGTGCGAACCAGAAAAAACGAAACCGGGAATTATCGATGTTTTATCATAACTTTATCACAATTACAAAATTTAACAAGTTCGTTTTCACTGGCTTCCTGCCGTAGCGACAAGCAGAATGGACAAAAGACTTAACTCCGTTTCATTGACAATCAGCCATGAATGAAGTCTTTCGTCTATGTCTGATCGTCAACGAAACGGACTTGAGTCTTTTGTCAATTCCGTTTGTTGCTAAGGCAGGAAGCCAGTAAAAACGAATTTAAAAAAAATCAAATTATGGAAATGCAAGCATCACTTTAAACAAACACAACTTTGTTATTCCTTGGTCATTTGTCCCGATTGAGGTGTCATATGAAGGGGCAGAAACTGAACTTTCTCGAAATGTGATTTTCCTTTTGAAATTCAGATACCACACGCAAAATAACTTTTTGGTTTCGTTCCTTCAAATTGCTTTTAATCACTCATAGGTGAAATTTCCATCATATGAGATCCATCAAATGAAAGAGGAGGATCTAAGCTTTACAAATATGTGTCGTTTATTAATTATTATTGCAATTAAGTTATGATAAAACATCGATAATTCTCGGTTTCGTTTTTTCTGGGTCGTACTGTATTTCATAATGTAATTCAGGAAATAAAGTGAAACGCCTAAAATGTAAATATCGAACGTTTACGCATTTAGCTATATGGTATGCTATACTTGTAACAAAATTAGAGGGCTTCACTTCGTGAACGACATGGTCTGATTGACCACGTGTAAGAGGGATTATTTGAATATTATTTGAAATTGTAAAAGCCATGATATAGTTATGACATATTACATCATGTAGAAAGGAGTCCGAAGGAGGCTTTCCATGTTAAGTTCAAGACAAAATCATCACCCGACATTAAATTTGACGATTCTATAAGTAACCTTGCTCGCAGCCTAACGAATTTTCTTCTCTAAATTAAAAACGTTGTGTTATGGAACTGATTGTGTATGTAGTGGGTTTTTCTGGGGGTGTCTTCTTTTTAGTTTATATTATTTAAACGATTCGGTTTACTCATGGACCCTGGATTTCTTAACACAAAGAGAGAGAGAGAAAAAAGACTAGAGTGATTTCCTTGAAACCACACAAATCTAGGCAAATAAGATATTTCATAAGGCTGGGCTTGTATACAACGATAAAAGAAGAAAGAAAAACCTATTTGAAAGAAATATTCTGAAAGGAAACGTACCTTGATTGAAATCATTTGTAATGATGTTCACGCTAGTAGGTTTTACATAAAAACAAATTAATCATTTCGTGATCATTGATTGTATCCTGAGGAGCCTGGGTGCCTAACTAGAAGCTCAAAAACATGTTTGTCGAATAGATTCTTTAGAGTAAAATCACAATGGAAAACTATTTGAAGTGTAAGCATGTACAAATCTGGGTATTACTTTGTTCAACTTCGATACAAACATTCCTCGCCAAAATAATATCCGAGCAAACTCAGACAGACATAATTATAACTGCAGTTAAAAAAGGGAAACAATATTTTGGCTTCTGGTTATGACACCAATGGCGGATCCAGGGGGGAAAAACGTGTAAAAACACGTTAATTTTACCTTTTTATTTTATAGATGGGCCCCCTCCCCTGGGAGTTCAAGGGGGAGGGGGGGGGGGGGGTGCGATTTTTCAAATTTTCCAGGGCCCAAAAATAAAACGAGCGATCATACACTACCCCCCCCCCCCCCTGAGCGAATTATCGGCCGGCTGTTTCGCCGCTAATAGTTTCTCACGAATTGGGCCCCCTCCGGCCCTGCCCTGCCGCCGGCTGGATCCGCCCCTGTATGACACTTTACCTGATATTCAGGTCCACCATCCTTTACAAGCCTGATTTCATATATATGTATCATAAAGAGTGATTTCAAGTACGGTGTTCGGTGTTGGTGTTGGTGTTGAGAGGGCGAAAAGGTTTGCTGAACCGAGGTACAACACCGACGGTCAGTTTAGAAGGACGATACCGATCATGCGTGCGCGTTATCGATAGCTCAACACAAGCCTCAACAAAACAAAAAACACCGAGTGACGTCCTACTCTACACGCGAAACGTCTTGCGATAAATGCATAATCCATTCAGATTTTTCCAATAAATTACATTATATCGAATACCAAATGTAAAGTCATATAAGAAAATCAATAGATAAAATATTATTTCATTTGAAACACATATATAGCTCCCATGATCATACAGCTGTTTTGACGGTACGCTGGATTTTACCTTGGCGTGATCGTGAGATTCGTGCCAGATGTCCGCATAGTTACCTCCGGTATACTGCAACACCAACACCAAAACCGAACTTGAAATCCTGAATTTCCCAATCCCTAGGGGCTGGTGTTGGTGAATGGAAAAATTACACGTAAATCGTCAACACCAACCGCGATACTCGGTTCAGCAGACGACATTCAACACCAGCCCTTAACACAGACTACCGGAAATGCATTATATTTTCCGAGGTCAACCTCAACACAAGCATGAATTCAAGTTCGGTGTTGTAGCAGGTGTTGGTGTTCTCACAACACCAACACCAGCTTTCAACACCGTACTTGAAATCACTCAATGTAATTCACGAAATAAGTGAAACCCCTAAAATGTAAAGATCGAACTACGTTTACGCATTTAGCTATATGGTATGCTATACTTGTATATAAGAGGGCTTCACTTTATGAACGACATGGTCTGATTAACCACGTTGACGTGTAAGAGGGATTATTTGAATATTCTTTGAAATTGTAAAAGCCATGAAATAGTTATGTCACTATTACATCATGAAGAAAGGAGTTCGAAGGAGGCTTTCTATGTTAAGTTCAAGACAAAATCATCACCCGACAATAAATTTGACGATTCTACAAGTAACCTTGCTCGCAGCCTAACGAATTATCTTCTCTAAATAAAAAACGTGTTATGGAACTGATTGTTTAATTCTGTAGTGGGTTTTGGGGTGCCTTCTTTTTACTTTATATTATTAAAACGATTTGGGTTTACTCATGGACCCTGGATTTGTTAACACAAAGAGAGAGAGAGAGAGAGAGAGCACTCAAGAGTGACTACCTAGAAACCACACAAATATACGGTAAAAGAAGAAAGGAAAAAATCTATTTGAAAGAAACGTTCTGAAAGGAAACGTACCTTGATTGAAATCATTTGTAATGATGTACACGCTATTAGGTTCGACATAAAGAAAAAAAAATCATGTTATGATCATTGATTGTATCCTGAGGAGCGTGGGTGGTACTAGAAGCTCAAACAAAAGTTTGTTGAATAAATTCGTTAGACTAAAATTACAATGGAATACTATTTGAAGTGTAAGCATGTCCAAATTTGGGTATAACTTTGTTCCACCTCGATACAAACATTCCTTGCCAACATAATTTAAAAGCAAACTCAGACAGACATAATTATAACTGCAGTGAACAAAAAGGGAAGCGATATTTGGGCTTCTGGTTAGAACACTTTACCTGATATTCAGGTCCACCATCCTTTACAAGCCTGATTTCATATATATATATATATATATATATATATATATCTGTTTATCATAATATAATTCAGGAAATAAGTAAAACCCCAACAATGTAAATATCGAACTACTTTTACGCATTTAGATATATGGTATGATATACTTGTATATAAGAGGGCTTCACTTTATGAACGACATGGTCTGATTGACCACGTTGACGTGTAAGAGGGATTATTTGAATATTCTTTGAATTTGTAAAAGCCATGAAATAGTTATGTCATTATTACATCATGTAGAAAGAAGTCCAAAGGAGGCTCTCTATGTTAAGTTGAAGACAAAATCATCACCCGACATTAAATTTGACGATTCTACAAATTAAACCTTGAACGCAGCCTAACGAATTTTCTTCTCTAAATTAAAAACATTGTGTTATGGAACTGATTGTGTTTGGAGTAGTTTTTTATTTCATTTAAACGATATGGGTTTACTCATGGACCCTGGATTTCTTAACACAAAGAGAGGGCGAAAGAGAGAGAGAGAGAGAGAGAGAAAAGACTAGAGTGATTGCCGTGAAACCACACAAATCTAGGAAAATAAGATATTTCATACGGCTGGGCTTGTATACAAGGGTAAAAGAAGAAAGAAACATTCTGAAAGGAAACGTAGCTTGATTGAAATCATTTGTAACATTTAAAGTTCATGCTAGTAGGTTGACATTTTTGTTAAATCACTTCATGACCACTGATTGTATCTTGAGGAGCGTTGGTACTTAGCTAGAAGCCCCCCCCCCAAAAAAAAAAAGGGGGGGGGGGGTAGTGAGCACAATTTTTGTTTTGTCCCCGGAAATTTGAAAATCGCACCGACCGATATTTCGCTCAGTTAGGGGGGGGGGGGGGGGGGGGGGGGAGGGGTAAGGAGCACTTTTTTCCCTTAAGCAAAAAAAAACAAACTCTTAAATAAGATGCCAACGACATTCAAACTATATAACATAACCCTAACCTTTAGGTCAATTTCGTACTACTAAGTCGATGATGTTACGAATTTATATATTTTGGTGTAAAAAACAAGGAAATGTGTTTCTTTTGAAACATCCTATTATATCAAAATCACTCAATGAATAAACATATTAATCTATTGGCTTGGTTCAAGTCTGCGTACCCAGGCTAAAAACAGTTGAAACCAGTTGCATTTTCAACTGGTATCAACTAGAATCAACTGGTACCAGTTGAATCCATTTGAAGGAACTGGTATATATGCCAGTTTATTCCACTCACTGGTTTCAACTGGATTCAACTGGAACCAGTTGAAACCAGTTGACACAACTGGTAAACTTCACACGCACCAGTATATCTCAGTTGAAACCCATTGATTCTACTGGCACATGCTGGAAACCCAGTCGATTCCAGTTGAAACCAATTAACCGTACTGTAATTAAATTGTTACACCAGTTGATACCAGTTAAAAACAATAGGCCTTACTGGTAAATCTACCAGTTGATTCCAGTTTAAAACCCATGAAACCAAAGTGGACCATTTGAGACCAATTGTTTCCAAATGGAACATATTGAAACCCAAATGGGTGTAGTTTACCAGACGATTCCATTTGAATGCCATTAACCATACTGGTTTATCATTAGACAAGTTGATACCAGTTAAAATGAATGGCCTTACTGATAAACATACTAGTTCATTCCAGTTGCAGCACAGTGGCCAAACTGGACCATTTGAAACCAGTTGGTTCCAGTTGGAAGCCAGTAGATGATTACCAGTTGATTTACCAGTTGAAAACAAGTAGATGATTACCAGTTGTAACCAGTTGAAACCAATAGATGATTACCAGTTGATTTACCAGTTGAAAACCAGTAGATGATTACCAGTTGATTTACCAGTTGAAAACCAGAAGTTGATTACCAGTTATTACCAGTTGAAAACCAATAGATGATTACCATTTGTTACCAGTTGAAAACCAGTAGATAATTACTAGTTGATTTACCAGTTGAAAACCAGTAAATGATTACTAGTTGGAAAGAAAGCAGAGGAAAAAGAAAAGAAAAGGGGAAAAAAAGAAAGAGATCGAGGGGGCGGGGGGGGGGGGGTGGCCGAAAGGGCCTTGCCTCCCAGGCTGCTATCCCCCACCCTCCCCCATCAAAAAAAGAATAAGAGAGGAGAAAGGAAAGGGAAAGGAAAAAGGGAGATAAAAGGAAGGGGAAAAAAGAGGGAGAAGAAGAAAAGGAAGGCGGGATATCAGTTGCGACTTTTTCCCGCCAACAAGGTGTAGATCGGGGGGGGGGGCACTGGCGTAATGAAGGGGGGGGGGGGACTTGGGGGCAGTGCCCCTCCCCCTTGGCAAGATATTGATCTACATTTGCCACAGTCCACCCAGGTGAAGTAAATAGTACGCAGAGCGCAGTACAGCTGCAATTATGCGGCATTATTGTAGAGTGCTAGAGACTTCGAATAAAGTAAGTTATAGGCGCTATATTATCAGCAAATATAATTATGATTATTATATTAATTCAAAAGTGGTTTATTTCTAATTCGATACCGGTGATTTACAAATGTTGCTAAAGTGACATTATTTTCCGAGATTTTTCCTCACTTTTTAGTAAACTATACTTTTTATGCGTTTGTTGCAAATTGACAAATTCCTAAATTTATAGTCAGCCAAGAAATATGCTTATCTAGAGGCCAATATGTCAGGGCCCGCGGAACGGCGGGGCTCGGGAGCCTCGAGCTAGCCCCCCACCTTTTTTTCTCAAAAAGTATATTAAAGAGAAATAGAAAGAAAGAGAGAGAAAAAAAAAAGAAAAGTGAAATTGCCAGTGTCACAAAATAAATATGATTTCCATAATCACCTCAACTAAGTTCAGGGTAAAATCTATTCTATTCTATTTATTTTAAGGATGTAGTCCAAGAAAAAAACTACACCGTTAAACCGAGTGCCACCACCTTCCAGCAAGGCACCATGATAGTAAACTTCTTTTGTGTATCTTTAAACCGAGATTTCCTTGGTTTACTGATTTAGGAAAATATCAATTTGATATTGTTAAGTTGTTCGTGACGTCACTATTCAGAGCTAGCTACGCTCGTGTGTTTGGCTTACGTTCGGGGGCGCTTGGGGGTCTAAGAAGGGTCTTGACAAATTGCATTTTACGCCTTTCCATGATATCTATATGATTTCTCAGCAAATTATTCGTGTTTTTCAAGAGAAAATCTTTCCATCCATATGTAATTTGTTCTAATTATCAGTTAGTAAATTTTCTTCACCAATTAAAATAAAACAAAGTATAATTTGTTTAGTCAAGCATTGATTAGGCTGTATCAATGAATATTATATTGATTAATTTCACATTGCCTTTAACGATTATTGAAGACGAAATATAACTTTCATTACAATTTGTTTTAAATGATGTTACTGATTTATTTTAATAGTCAAGCCAATTTATCTAGTAGGCCTATTAAAAGAAACACTATACAACTGTCTATATATTCTTCGTGGTGCGAGTCCCCCTTGCGTGTTAAGATCATCAATTTGCCACAGTGGCGGATCCAGGCGGCGGCAAGAGGGGGGGGGGGGGCCTAATTCGTGAGAAAATATTTAGCGGCGAATTGGCCGGCCGGTGAATAAGCGGGGGGGGGGGGGGGTAAAAGGACTTTTTATTTATTTTGTGGGGTCCAATTTTCCAGGAAATATTTACCGGCGACTCAGCCAGCCGGTGAATAACCATTTTTTTTTATTTTTTTTTTGGCCAGGCCCCCCTCCCCCCCCCCCCCCCGTGGATACGCGCCTGCTCTTGTACACGTCACGTGATTTCTGACTGAACTAAAGGTTTATAATTATGATTGCAGCATGAGCTAAGTCCAACATTTTGTGTGCCAATATCTTAAAAAGAGAGTGCAATCGCCGAAATGTATTGTAATGGTATGTTAATTGGTAACGTAGATATTTTAAGTTTCTCTTCGAATTCTACGATTTTGTAAGAGCTACGTTACTTTTGTTTTTAGCGCTCCTAATTAAGCGATAATATGAGTAGTCGTTATAGTAGCGTTTCAAAGTTTCAAAATTCATTCAAAATTGTCTAGGTTAGTGCAAATGTCAAAATACTTCTTTGTTATTCAATGATGGTTTTTAATGATCCTTAATGATTAATTTAATGTAATAGATCAGTGAGTTTTAAATGGGGTCAAACTTGCGATTGGTTCAGATCAATCTCAACTCTTTACAAGACGGGACCTATATCCTTTGAACATTGGGCATTATTGATCGTATCAGACATCTGAGCAGGGCAATTTTCAAATGTTATTGCCCTCAAAGTTTAATTGATAAGCCAAGAAAACTACTGCGTGTTAAACTAGCGGGCAATAATGTTGAGCCAACATCCGGGTATTTTGTTATTTTCATTGCGCATCTATTACGCGTATGAGAACCTGCGCAACCAAGGCACACTGTTTGCAATGTATCAACAATTTTGTCAAGCACTGGATGTACAGTGCTGGTTTCGGTGGTTTGACAATGTTTTTGCAATTTTTCATGCTAGGAAACCCTGTGCAGTGTAAACTACTGTATTATACATAATTTAAGATAATACTTATTATAAGATAGTAAGAGTTTTTTGTTTGCTCTAGATGTCTGATGTGGTTAATAATAGTAATATTGACTGCCTAATTCAGGGCAATACGACTTGACATATATCACCCGCACCTTCGGTTTGGGCGATATATGTCGTATTGCCCTGAGGGCAGACAATATTAATGAAATATATATGTACAATATAAAAATGGAATGAAAAAAGATCTGGCATTTTTTCTTCATTTACCCTTCAGATTGAAACTACCATGGAGGGCTACATCTTTCAAAACTGGGCCGAGACATTCTCCTGCAAGCCTGAGCTCTACTTTGAACCACAGGACACATCAGAACTTACCCAGGTCAGTTTGTCCACTAAAACTAAGAAATAAAAAATAATAAAGCAAATCAAGCTTCATGCTTTCACTGTCACCCTCCTAAGGAGCAGACTATGCAACATCTCCAAGGGAGTGTTTCACAAAGACTAAGATCGACTTTAAGTTGGACTTAACTATGGCAGGCCGTTCATGCCACTGTTTGCTCTCACCATTTACTGGCAATGGTCTCTCAAGGGACGTACAAATCATGGTCACACATCTACAGAATTCAGCTTTTTTTAATATAATATTATCTAAAGACCATAAACGAGAGACCAATGGTGAGAGCAACCATTGGGCAGTGGCATAATTGGCCTGCGATATTTAAGTCCAACTTAAAGTCGATCTTAGTCTTTGTGAAACACCCCCCTGGCCTGCACACATCTACCAGACCCTTACACCCAAGAAGATCTGGGGGGGGGGGGGTGTTTCACAAAGATTCTAAGTTGAACTTATCTCTAAGTTGGACTTAACAGTTATGGAAAGCCATTAGCATCCTTGAAAATATTTTGTCAAAGTTATTTTAAAAGACATAAAATATTGATTCAAATCATTCATATTTTCTGTTATCATTGGAGATTTCATGTTCTTGATGTAAAACTTTTGAAAAGTCTGAAATACTTGAATTTTTGCTTTTGAATGTATTTCATTATAATGATACAAATTGCTCTCCTTAATATTTAAGTCCAACTTAGAGTTAAGTTTGACTTAGAATCTTTGTGAAACACCCCCCCCCCCTGGAAGCATTGACCCCCCCCCCCCCCCACCCAGGGGCGTCGCCAAAGGGGGGGTGTGGGGGGGTGCGACACCCCCCCACCTGTCAGGATATTGTCGGTAAAATTGCGCTGCCGTCGGGAAAAAAGAGAAAAGGGGGAGGGGAAAAAAGAGAAAAGGGGGAGGGAAAAAAAGGGAGGGAAAAAAAGAGGGGGAAAAAAGAGAGGGAAAGGGAAAGAAAAGAAGAAAAAAAAGGAAAAGAAAAGAAAGAAAGGAAAAGAAAGGAAAGAAAGGAAAAAAAAGGAAAGAAAAGAGAAGAAAGAAAGAGAAAAAAAGAAAAAGAGGGAGGAGGGAAAGAAAGGAAAAGAAAGAAAAGGAAAGAAAAGGAAAAAAGAAGAAAAAAGAGTGAAAGGGAAACAAAAGAAACGGGGGATGAAAGAGAGGAGAGAGAGGGGAGGTAAGAGTCTGAGAGAGGAGGAGTGGGAGTAAAAGAGAGAAGGGGGTTGTTGGGTGGAGTCGTGTCGTCGAGGGAGCAAGAAAGACACGGGTAAATTGTTGCTGTGTCGGGTCAGCTGTGTCGGTATTCTTGCTCGATCCTCGTGTACTATATCAATGCAGAAGTTTGAAGTCGGTGAGATGTATATATTGTCGGTCGGCCGACAAGTTTTTTTCCCTACGAACTGTGACTTCTTATCCACTGTGACGACTTCGAGAGTGACTACAACTACAATACTTTTCGGGGAAACTAAATTCAAACAAGGTTTAAGAGTCAACAACGGTACGACGAATCGTCTTCCTTTCTTTGTGATGAAACGCCAAAAATTCCGCGCTTCGCGCAGAAGGGGAAACTGCATTTAGACGAGTCGAAAACATGAAACAAGTTGTCTTCTTTCTCTAATAATTTCAGGAAACGTCCAAGCTTCCGCGCTTCGCGCGAGAGGGGGAAACTGAATTCAGACAAAATTTATAGGGCTTATTTAGAGTCGAAAACGGTACAACGAATCGTGTTTTTTCTCTAATAATTTGAGGAAACGTCAAAGCTTTCGCGTTTCGCGCGAGAGGGGGGAACTGAATTCAGATGAATAGGGCTTAATAAGATTCAAAAACGGTACGAGGAATCGTCTTCCTTTCTCTATGTTGTGATGAAACGCCAAAAATTCCGCGCTTCGCGCGGAAGGGGAAATCTTCATTTAGACGAGTCGAAAACGGTACGACGAATCGTCTTCTTTCTCTAATAATTTCAGGAAACGTCCAAGCTTCCGCGCTTCGCGCGAGAGGGGGGAAACTGAATTCACACAAAATTAATAGGGCTTATTTAGAGTCGAGAACGGTATAACGAATCGTGTTCTTTCTCTAATAATTTAAGGAAACGTCAAAGCTTTCGCACTTCGCGCGAGAGGGGGAAACTGAATTCAGATGAATAGGGCTTAATAAGATTCAAAAACGGTACGAGGAATCGTCTTCCTTTCTCTATGTTGTGATGAAACGCCAAAAATTCCGCGCTTCGCGCGGAAGGGGAAAACTTCATTTAGACGAGTCGAAAACGGTACAACGAATCGTGTTTTTTCTCTAATAATTTAAGGAAACGTCAAAGCTTCCGCGCTTTGCGCGAGAGGGGGAAACTGAATTCAGACAAAATTGATAGGACTTATTTAGAGTCGAAAACGGTGCAACGAATCGTGTTCTTTCTCTAATAATTTAAGGAAACGTCAAAGCTTCCGCGCTTCGCGTGAGAGGGGGAAATTGAATACAGACAAAATTAATAGGGCTTATTTAGAGTCAAAATGGTACAACGAATCGTGTTCTTTCTCTAATAATATGAGGAAACGTCAAAGCTTTCGCGCTTCGCGCGAGAGGGGGAAACTGAATTCAGATGAATAGGGCTTATTAATGTTGAAAACGGTACGACCAATCGTCTCTTCTCTAATAATTTAATGAAACGTCAAAACTTCCGCGCTTCGCGCGGGAGGGGGAAGCTTCATTCAGATAAGGATTAAGAGTCGAAAACAGTACACCGACTCGTCTGCTTTTTCTCATAATTTAATGAAACGTCAAAGCTTCCGCGCTTCGCGCGGGAGGGGGAGAAACTGAATTCAGACAAGGATTAAGAGTCGAGAACAGTACACCGAATCGTCTGCTTTTTCTCATAATTTAATGAAACGTCAAAGCTTCCGCGCTTTGCGCGGGAGGGGGGAACTGAATTCAGAAAAGGATAAACAGTCGAGAACGGTACAGCAAATCGTCTTCTTTTTTATAATAATTTAATGAAACGTCAAAGCTTTCGCGCTTCGCGCGGGAGGGGGGGGGGGGGACTTCATACAGCTAAGGATTACCAGTCGAAAACGGTACAATCAATCGTCTTCTTTTCCTAATAATTTAAGGAAACGTCTAAGCTTCCGCGCTTCGCACGGGAGGCCCATCACCCACACCCCACTAATGTGCGCGCTTTTAAGTGATTCTCTTGCTCACTACCGCCCCTCCCTAAAATAAGATCCTAGCTCCGCGCCTGCATTAAAATATATAGCTATGATGCTGACTAAATTGAAGAAACAATTCGTATATTTATGTCGTCGAGGAAAATGACCATTTTGCGCATATGCAAGTACTATAGATAGTCCATAGGAAAAGCAATTTAGCCTTCGTCCCCAGGTTTATAGGGTTGAATTTGTAGATATTGGACATTTAATTTTGTCGGTAATTGGTGGCTAGTTTTGTCGGTAATTGTTGGCCTCTACACCCCCCCACTGAAAAAGGTCTAGCGACGCCCCTGCCCCCACCCTCCCTGCGCAATACAATGCATCCAATACTGGATTGGGACAATCTAATCAAGAGTGAACGGTGTGGCGTAATGACTAGAGAACAAGAAGAAGCCCTCCTATATCATGTTTAATTCACAGTAATTAATGCATTCCATTGTTTCTATTGCTCAACTGTATTTGGATATATTGTATTGATCAATAAGTGTGTATGTTTAAAAATGATTTAGCAGTCAATCAATTAAATTATGAATCAGTTGAAGTAAATCAATCAAGTATTCAAATCAACTCACATCAAACATTGCCCTCTTATACAATGCCTTATTCACAATATGCATTCACCGTTTCTATATGCCCGTACTGAAAGATAATGTGCATGCAATTCGCATTCTGACTATTGAAATACAATTATTCGCGACAGGTGGATGAAAAATTTCGTTTCAAGGCAGTTCACAAAGACACGGGCAATACATTTGTTTACATCACGGAAATGGCATATTGGTCTAGACTCACTGCATGACTGAGCGTGCAAATTTTTAATTTGGTACAAAGGCACACCTGTTCAACTGCCTATGTAAATTCAAAGTACTGAGTGACGTACTGATCATTGTATCATTATGGTGGAAAGATGATGACTGAATATAATGTTTGAAAGATGATATAGCAATTAATCAATAATAATAATAATAGTCACATTTGTATAGCGCTTAATACTACGTTTTGACGCTTTTTCCATCAAAATTTTGAGTACCTCCGTCATTGGATTCAATTGGTAATCTGCACATAATAGCGCACTTGCTCCACTCCCTGGGGAGTATTCTGACCAGGTGCCATTTTACAATGAATCAATCAATCAATCAAACTATCTAATCAAATCAAATCACATCAAACATAGCTCTTTCTCATTTTTACTACGTTTCTAAGCGCTTCACATTATGATTGTTATTACCATGGTCATTGGATTCGTTGTTAATCTGCACATGATAGGGCACACGCTCTGTTCCCCGGGGGGCGTTATTTTCTTCTGCGGCACAGATTGGGGCTTTTTTTTTTAAGGGGTCTTGATTTAACCTTAACCCTAACCCTAACCCTAAACTTTCCCATAGGCTCAACACGCACCTAATCTCAATCTGTGCCGCAGAAAGAAAGAAAAAAACCCGGGGAGTAATCTGGTCAGGCGCCACTTTACTCTATATCAAACATAGCTCTTTCTCTTTTGTTTGTCTGTAGATTGTTGAGCGAGCACGCACAGAAGGTAAACGGGTGAAGGTATGTGGCAGCAAGCACTCCCTGTCAGATATTGCATGTACGACTGGATACATGATCAACATGAAACACATCAACAAAGTTCTATCGGTAAGCAGCAAAGAAAGGTCCCTGTCAATTCTCTTCTATAAGGGAGTTTACAGATAGCACATGGTACAAATGACCCCAAATATCCACATATCTTTTACACATGGAGAAGTTCCACTTTGAGCATCTTAGAATAATAACTGCCAAAGTCCTAG
The DNA here is from genome assembly GCA_035222895.1 of Strongylocentrotus droebachiensis. Lineage (NCBI taxonomy): Eukaryota > Metazoa > Echinodermata > Echinoidea > Camarodonta > Strongylocentrotidae > Strongylocentrotus > Strongylocentrotus droebachiensis. The sequence continues at coordinate 64,582 of JAVYIG010009185.1, read as the reverse complement.
ATGTGCTTCATGAATACCTTTTGTTTGCCCTCTTGAAAAGAATACTTCCACCTGCGTATCATAGAATGTACCGTTGGTGCATAAATCAATAATGTTACATAACTTTCATGAGCGCACATCTAGTATTCATCTCTGGTGGGTTTTACCTTTTTGGTACAAATGACCTTTATCTGCCCATGCGCTGATTGTATCTGTAAACTCCCTTATTCTCTTCTATTCTCTCAAAAGAAACAATTTTTGTTCTATAAATTCAAATTTTAGGCGGAAAAAACAACATAATTAGCGTTCCTGCCCGCTTCTATTTTGAGGCCATCTTGAAAAATAGCTCGGCCGGAGGTCTTGGAAAATGTGCCGGGCAGCCATTTTGAGAAAGAAAACCAAAAAAGGGGCCTCCTCCTCCTTCCTTTTTTTCTCAAAAAGGCAGAACGTTAAACATGTTATTTGGCCTTGAGGAAAATTGGAAAATGAGACCCTTTTTTCCAGTCTCGGAGGAATCAAGTTATTTGAGAAAAAATATATAAATCAGCAAGAAATTTAAATTAGTACATGAAGAAGTTGGTCTATTATATCTTGGCCCATGTTCACTCAACAGATAATTCAGTATGATATATTTGAGTGTGTAAACACCTCCTTTATCGCTCTGTTACAAGATGACGACCATTGATCCTGGAATCAATATTCATGTCCACATGGTACTGGTAGCTCAAATTATTGACGGATATCGAGACTGTCTACTCTCGTCAACATAGTGTTTTCACATGTAATAACCTACATTTATCCTTGAAGCTAGTCTTGAGCTCTGGTAGGGGAATTGTATTTTGAGAAGAAAATGGCTAGGATTTGTTCTGGATTGTTTATCCTTCAGTAGATTGATTCAAACCTGGGCATCATCTTCAATAAAAACCACAACTCCCATTTGCACATAGTGACTTGTGTTATAATAGCACATGGTGTCGGGCCTACTTCGCTTGATTTCCTTATCTTTCTATGCTCATTACTCAACCATTATACATTTTCCACCGAATTCGTTTGGCACATGGATGCCATTCATTTGTTATATTGAACATTCAGTATAAGTTTCGTAGGATTCAATGCTTTAAGACTTATTTTTAAACTCATTACACATTTTTTTCTTTGAACAACGGTTAGTTTTTTTTTTTTTTTTTTTTTTTTTTAGCCGACCGTATATTTCAAGATTTATTGGTCGGTCGCAAAGGGCAATACAACTTTCACAATGAATATGACTGACAAAGAAAGCGGACAAAATATACAGTTCCTCAGGTAGACAAAGAATCATCCCTTCACTGCTATTATGTACAAATGTGTAGAACAAGTGTCACATGCATATTCACCTTTTTACATAATAGCAGTGAAGGGATGTTCCTTTGTCTACCTGAGGAACTGTATATTTTGTCCCCTTTCTTTGTCGTCATGTTCATAGTGTTATTTATGTAACCCCTAAGTATGCTTAGCTCGGCCACTTTTATACGGGTCACTTTCTTTCTGGCTGCTCCCTACCAAGCAACTTTTACATTGTTGTACCTACAGTACATGTATGTTCTATTCTTGTTATGTATAATGTACAGTGTATACTGTATGTAGATGTATGCTATTTTTCAATTGCTTTGGTGAAATAGAAACTGAATTGAATGACTTTTCTCCCACAGGTTGATGTTGATAAACATCAGATTCGAGTAGAAGCCGGTGTCGTACTGGAGAAGCTGAATACAGAAATTCTTCCAAGACATGGACTTGGTCTTAGTCTGTAAGTGATATAATGTACATGTACACAAAATTCAATCACACTTATAAAATGCTTGTGAATTTTGCACGTGGTTCAGACTGGCAATAGGCCATTTTGTAATGTTATCAAATGTAATGCACAAATCTTTGTTAAGTGCCTCTTTACAAATGATTTCATTCACCTGTTACAAATAATTGTATTTCAATTTTCAATAGTCAGAATGCGAATGGTATATACAATATGTGTTGTTAGGTAGGACAAGCCATAATGTTCGTCCTACCTAGCAACAACTAATGTATGCAATTCGCATTCTGACAAAAACAAATTCGCTTTATACATCCCAGTAGTACATGTGTGATAAAACTCAAACACGCTTCAATAAGGGAGTTTACAGATAGCACATGGTACAAACTACAAATGACCCCAAATATCCACAAATCTTTTACACATGGAGAAGTTCGACTTTGAGCATATTATACCCCATTCACAGTGGTTTTGAAATTTGTAGCGGCGTTGTAGCGGAGCGGCGACACCGCCATAACACCGCTACAAATGCATTCACAGTAGAAAAGTTATCCCGCTGCAGCAGCGGGATAAATATCATGTACCCATTCACGCTGCAGCGGGTGATTTTTATTACCTCCGTAACAAACACGTGTATGCATGGCTCATGACCCGCGAGTGACCCCGATATGACCGGAAATACTTCAGCGCGGGGTTTTCGATTGCAAAAGGTAAACATGTCAAGTTGCTTTTTGTATCCTCGATCATATTACTTTTTAAAAAACTAGCATTTTTATTGCTTCCAGTCAGAATATTTTAATTTTTTGAAGTGTGAAATATTTTTATTTGGATAATTATAATATCTACATAATAATAAAATCAATTTGAATCCACTGGTTACTTTATTTCTATTTCACTTTATGTTCCCCATTGCTGGAGAAAAGAGGTCAGTGATAGGTAAGTAAACAAATCACACGTGTTTGTCGCGGTGTTATAGCGGAGAGCCTTCACACTGAGTAAACACCGCGACAGCAGCGGGACTGTCCCGCTGCTGTAGCTAGGCGAACCTAGCGATAGTTTGTCGCGGCGTTATCGCGAGGCGGTGTTATCCCGCGATAGTTTATAACGGGTCCGAGCCTTCACACTGAAGACAACACCGCGACAGCAGCGGGACAGTCCCGCTGCTGTCGCGGTGTTTGAGGCCACTGTGGATGGGGTATAAGAATAATAACTGCCAAAGTCCTAGATGTGCTTCATAAATACCTTTTGTTTGCCCTCTTGAAAAGAATACTTCCACCTGCGTATCACAGAATGTACCGTTGGTGCATAAATGAATAATTTTACATAACTTTCATGAGCGCATATCCAGTATTCATCTCTGTGGGTTTTACCTTTTTGGTACAAATGACCTTTATCTGCCCATGCGCAGATTGTATCTGTAAACTCCCTTATAGGATGATGGTAAACTTAAATTTATGACGGTGTCATGTAACAATGCCCAGAATATTGCACTTCATTTTAGGGGTGTTTTATTGCGCATCGTCGACAGATCCCTTGCCCTGTAGCATATTATGGGCGGCCAAAAGGGCCAAAATCAACATTCTCAAAAACAAACAAAGATTCATACAAACAAACAAAGGTCAGAGCAATCTTTGTTTGTTTTTGTTAATGTTAATTTTGGCCCTTTTGGCCGCCCATCGCATAAAGAGTTACAATCAGTAGTTTCAACCCAAATTAATTTGAACTTCCTTCAATCAATCTTTTCAATCAGTCATAACTGACAATTGGTTTTATTTTCCAGAAAGATACAATTAGTTGTGAAATACAATCATTTGTCGCAAATATATACATACAGGGTTAGATTTTAACAATACATTTATTTAACATCTAAGTCTGTTTTTACTTTGCATTGTACATGACCAGTATGAAGATTCAATACAACTTGATTACTATAAGGATAAACACTTACAAATACAGTTTTTACCCAAGGACTATCCAAGTATGGAACAAATCGTTTTGGTTTTCTTCTTTCTCATCTGTTTTGAGCTCGTTTTTGTTCCTGGGCATGTTTTCTCTTTTCTTTTTGTTTCCAAGTCTTTGTTTTGAAGTTCAAAGTAATAAAGAAAACAAAATAATGATAATAAAATGTTTGTCTTACACGAGATGTGACGTTCAAAAATGCTTGACGAGATAACGAATGTTCTACCCAGAATCAACGGAAATGTGGACAAAACCTCAAAAATTACCTTTCCCATTTCGTAGTATTGCTCTAAGAGTTCTTACTTCCTTTTTTGTTTTCTTTTTTTCTTTTTCTTGCATCCCACAGACTTGCAGCTATCTCTGAGCAAACAATAGCTGGCGCTATTTCAACCGGAACCCATGGGACGGGGTACAATCACGGTATCATGGCAACAGCGGTAAACAATGAGAAAACAACTTATAGGTTAACAGGCACAATTGATTTCCACAATCATATATGTCCCCTGAATTATTAAAATATGTTTATGTACTATAGTATATATATTGAATTGTTCTTAGGCATGTTCAGATTTGTATTGAATGGTGTGGTGATAATGTCATTCATTATAAGATTATTATTATAAGGAAAAGGGTGTGTGTGTGTGTGTTTTTTTTTTAGGGAGGATAGGAAAAATGTTATAGACTTTATCATATTGTGAAATTGTAATTTTGCTTTTGATGACAACGGAAGAAAATTGGAGCTGCACTGTATGTAAATGGTTATCCTTTGACTAAAGGCTTGTGTGAGGAATAGTGCACCATATATATGCTCACCATTTGATTAGAATGTTGGAGAGGGAAACAAATATGAAAATGAGGCATAATTCCTTAATTTCCTTTATCAAGTAACATTGTATCTTTACAAGAATTCTTGAGGCAATGTTTCAGTTCAGTTCAGTTCAGTTCATTTATTCATTTCATTTTCATAAAAAACGCAGCAAAAGCAAATAAACCAACAAGTACATATATACTAAAGCACAAAATGTTCACTTTATACAAAATAAATGCAATGGAATAGGAGAACATAGGAAAAGCCCATGGTGGACTTGTTTAAAAAAGTTCCCCTGAATATTATAATTTATATTACTGAGTATATATTAGTTAAAGATAACACAAAGGACAGCGATAAACACAATATAAAGACAAAGAATGACAAAAGCATGTGTGAAATAATGTAAAAGTGGAGGGGATAAAAAGGTTTGGAAGGTAACTTCAATGGTACTCGGAACACAAGGTCACTATCATTTGTTTTTTAAACGTTGAACTGTTTTTATGCAAGCGTATGACTTGTGGTTAAGTGTTCCATATGTTTGGCAAAGTGTTTCTTACAGATGTTTTTAGAGAATGAACTTTTCACTTTCCATAAATGGAACATGATGCAAAGCCAAGTATTATGAGAATGAATTTGGTTATTGACCGAGAATGTGGAGGATATTCTTTTTGGAAGTATATTTACAAAAAATTGAAAACCAATTAGTGCATTATGGTATTTGAATAAATCAAAAACCTAAAGTTTTTATACTAAGAAATAAAGGAGCAGAATGGGCATAATAATCACTACCTGTACAAATATATAGAGCCTTCTTTTGTAATTTGAAGAGGATGTTAATATACCCATGACACGACTTTCCCCAAATAGTAATACAATATGTCAGATAAGGTAAAGTGAGTTGTACAAAGTAAATACAATAGGAAATGGTACCAGAAATTTAAATTTATATAAAACACCAGTACATTTTGATACTTTTTTTTTAATAACATTATCGATGTGGGAATCCCAACGAAGGTTATTATCTACGATACGGATACTCCAAGGAAATTATTTAAACATTTAATTTTTATATACCGGTAGGTGTAGAATCAATACTTGTACATCGGACACATTTGTACTTATATTGTGAAATATACAAAAGTTTGTTTTAGACAGATTTACTATCAATTTATTAGCTTTGAACCAAGTTGAAACCTTGTATTATTCTTTGTTGACCTCATGCTCAACATAATTTAAATCAGGTTGTGAAAATAAGAGTTGTGTCATCTGCATACATAATATACTGCATGATATGAGACGGTTGAGTTAAGTAATTAATATATATAAAACAGTAATGGGCCAATTATAGATCCTGGGGAACTCTGTGTGTTATGTCTGCAAAATTAAAAACATGATTATTATACATAGTAAATTGACGTCGATGCATAAATAATCTTCTTTTTTTTTAAATGAAGAAGGTTTCCATGTACACCATAAAAGTTCAATTTGGATAAGAGAATTACTACATCAAATGTTTTTGATAAATCCATAAATATTCCAATACAAAAGTCATTGTTTTCCATTGATAATGTCACATTATCCTGCAAATCAGTCAAAGCATGGTTGTGGAATAATTACGTCGAAATCCAAATTGGTAAAGTAGATTGTTGTAAAAATTAGGTAACCCTTTGTATGTCATTTCTTGATGTAGTTGATTCAAACCTAATCCAGAGATGCCAACCGGTACGATAATAAGAGTGAAATACGACAATACAATATCACCTCTTAAAAACCCATAAAACAGCGGAATCGCATAGAAACATGTACAAACCCCCACACCCCCAACAAAACCTTAGCTTTACAATTTTCTCATTTAATTTTAATGAAAGAGCAAACATTTTACTTGACCGTACTTACCAGTAAAACATTTTTCTGAAATTTTATTGGCCCGGGGCCGACGGGCCAGCGGTAGTGTCGAGTTTCTGATTTGTTTAGGATACTCGGTTTGTTTGTTTGTTTCAAGAGGTTGGCTTCTCTGCTAATCAGTGAATGAAAAGTCCCCTTCAAGCTGTCTTAGGAGTAATACACCTCATTTTCTTCTGCTCGTCAGATTGTCAGCTTGGAGCTGTTGACTGGAAGCGGAGAGGTCCTGCAGTGTTCAGACTCTGAGAACCCAGACGTTTTCAACGCTGCATTATGCGGGTTAGGAGCACTTGGTATTATTCTCACAGTAACTATCCAGTGTGAACCAGCCTTCAGGCTTCATGAGATTCAGACTTCTACTACATTGGATGATGTAAGTTATGATGATGATGATGATGGTGCAGAGATGCTAACCAGTACGATTAAATCGTATTTGGTACGATAATAAGGGTGAAATATGATCTTAAAATCTTAGAATACAATTTTTCATCTTTAAAAAAAAGAAAAAAAAATGTAAAGTTTCAAAATATGTCATGAATAAAGTGATGTGAGCCTTTCCGTCGAAAACTCTATACAGCGACCGTCGCCAAAAAAACTCAAAACCGGGAACGTCGCCTAACGTCGCTGGTTTTTAGCTGGTGCAATGCATACTATACACATACAAAAGGCCGAAGTCTACTTGCATGTTTATGCTAGCAGGATTTTTAAAAACTAAAACAGAAGACGAGTGAGAATTTGGGAATAATTAGATGATTTTATGCTTTTATATCCTATGTAAACAAACAAAATACCGGTACATAAAAAAAACGGTAAAAAAAAATATTGAAAAAAAAATCAAAAAGCAGACCAAGATTTCAAGATTTTTGGGTCAGTCGCAAAGGGCAATACAACATCTTCTTTGTGTTAATGCCTAAATTATGATGTAGATGATAATGGTAATGATGTTGATGATTGTGATGAAGGTGCTGATGATGCTGATGATAATGATGATCACGATGGCTATGATGGTCATTTAATGATAAGGATAGTGGTAGTGTTGGACCACCTGGTGGTAATGATAAGATGCATGTAGTATTGATGATTGGTGACATTTTTCCTGATAATTCCTTTAAATAGGTCCTAGATAATTTGGATTCCAACGTGGAGGGCTGTGAGCATTTCCGTTTTCAGTGGTATCCCCATACCGATATGGTATCGCTGTCAAAGGTGAACCGAACCGAGGACAGAATCACAGAAACAAGATCGTCATGGTTTTGGGACAAGCTCGTGGGTTACTACGCTCTTGAGTTCTCGTTTTGGCTCAGGTAATTTACTAAAAGTTACGATCCCGCCCCCCCCCCACTCAGTGTTATTTAGGGTACGCATATGCGTGTTCCAAACGACCCCCCCCCCCTTTCAGCAAAAGTCCGGTGTGTAAAGTCAATACGGCTCGACCTTTTTCTTTTGTATACGAGCCTTTTTCAGCACCCCCCCCCCCCCCCCCCACTTTTCAGCAAAAGTCCGGTGTGTAAAGTCAATACGGGTCGACCTTTTTCTTTTGTTACGAAAAGGACCTTTTGGCAACACGCATGGGGTCCGTCCGTTCTCGGAGTGGGGGGCCGGGGTTACGATTCTCTTTCTAGTTCCTAATAGATTGCGGCATTCTTTGTTGTCCTGCAACTCTTAGGCCTTATTCCCACATGAAACCCGACACTTGAAGGTCAATCTGAGGTATAAGTTTTCAGATCAGTTTTAGATTTATATTTCATCTAAATCCCAATTTACTTAACTTTCTAAAGCCTTTAGCAGATGTGTGTAAACTTTCGCTGATCTCATCGTTGCATTTTTGTATTATAAGTTGAGGACAGGGCCATTGTTTTGCTCAAAACAATTCTTCCGTCAATAGGATATTTTCGTAATGTAACCAAGTTTAAAGCTTATCTGCCATAGGTTACAGGAGAGATTAGACCGCCCTGCAAGGTCACTGGACAGGTGGTTATCTCATCAACTCAGCTCTCAGTTAACATAAGAAAAAGAGGATCATGGGGGACCAATGGTCACCGATTAGGCATTGTTTGTTATATAGAGGGCACAAGTAGCTACAAGTAGTGCAGTGGGCCGGCCTTTAATGCATAAGTCTTTGTATAGTGCCTCAATACAAATTATTTTATTCACCTGATAAGAATAATAGTATTTCAATAGACAGAATCTGAACTGCATACATTAGTTGTTGCCAGGTTGTGCAAACATTATGGCTTGACCTACCTAGCAACACTTAATATATGCAGTTGCATTCTGACTATTGAAATACTATTATTCCTATCAGGTGAATGAAATAATTTGTATTGAGGCCCTTCACAAAGACGTATGCATTAAATTTGATTACATTACGAAACTGGCCTATTGATGCCAATTTCCACTTCAAAGCAAAATGATATTATCCTAGTGCGATTCACATTTCTGTGTCATAACACAAAGGTCACCGGGCATGTTAAATTGACTCGGTAACATTGTTGAAGGTTGATGAAAAAACTGCCTAATTTTTGTATGAAATGCTACTTATTATATTCCTACCACTGTACTGATCCTCTATCATGCAAAAAATCCTGAAAAAATTCTCAAACCACAAAGATATTTATGTTTTTTTTTGAAGGCGTCAATGTGTAACTCCCTCTGACAGAAAATTCTCCTAATCAATTTTTTTCGAATGAACTCAACCGTTTTTCCATGAAAATAAGACATAAAACAGGCCTTTAAAATCTTCAACACTAAAATGTTTTGAATGGTAGATAGAGCCAATCTATTGCTTTGTGACGATTTACATTCGCCTAAAATTATAAAAACATAGCTGGGAGAATTTAGGAATCGATCAGATCATTTTTTCCCAATTGTTATCATTATCCTTAATAATGGTCTGATTCACTCATAATTTCAGATTATCTTTAATTGTACATCTACCATTGAAGTCACTACCTTAGCACCATTTTCTCTCATCTGAACAATGTTAACTAGTTCCTTCAAAGACTCATGGGTATACACAGTTATTTATTTTATGTACACCTTCACAAAAGTGCCTCATGTTATTAATTGACTCATATTCTGCAGCAGGTTTTTTTGTCAATCTGTTTGTTCTTGTTTTCAATGGTTTTCATTGCATCGTGTCCACACAGGGCTATATATTGATCTAATCTTGATCATGCCAATAAAGATGATTAATTTCTTTCCCTTTTTTTCATTTCTTTTTGTCTTCAATTCGGTTTGTTCATACCTTCCGTTGTCCCATGGATCAACAAATTATATTTCTTAATCTTTGCTACGCCAATAAATTGCTTTGCCAAAAAAAGAAGACTTGTTTCTTTCTTTTTCATTCATTTCTTTTCTTCTTCATTTCAGTTTGTTCATACCTTCCCTTGTCCCATGGATCAACAAATTATATTTCTTAATCTTTGCATCACCAATAAATTGCTTTGCCCAAAAATATGATTTATTTCTTTCTTTTTCATTCATTTCTTTTCTTCTTCATTTCAGTTTGTTTGTACCTTCCCTTGTCCCATGGATCAACAAATTATATTTCTTAATCTTTGCATCACCAATAAATTGCTTTGCCCAAAAATATGATTTATTTCTTTCTTTTTCATTCATTTTTTTTTTTCATTTCAGTTTGTTTGTACCTTCTCTTGTCCCATGGATCAACAAATTATATTTCTTAATCTTTGCATCACCAATAAATTGCTTTGCCCCAAAATATGATTTATTTCTTTCTTTTTCATTCATTTCTTTTCTTCTTCATTTCAGTTTGTTTGTACCTTCTCTTGTTCCATGGATCAACAGATTATTTTTCTTAATCTTTGCATCGCTACCGAAAGAAAGAGTTGACATCAGTCACAAGGTGTTCAACTTTGAATGTCTCTTCAAGTCACACGTGACAGATTGGGCTATTCCAAGGTAATCTTTTTGATCGTTCAGTTTTCTATTTGTAAATTGGCAACACCAATATTTTTTTTTATATCCTGCATTAAAAAAAAAAATTGGTTTTTGATTGGTTGAGAGCTCGTCACGTGACAAGAATTATTTTAAATACTAATTGTCTCTTCAAGTCACACGTGACAGATTGGGCTATTCCAAGGTAATCTTTTTGATCGTTCAGTTTTCTATTTGTAAATTGGCAACACCAATATTTTTTTTTAAAATCCTGCATTAAAAAAATTTGGTTTTTGATTGGTTGAGAGCTCGTCACGTGCCAAGAACAATTTGAACTATTTTAAGGTTACTTTGAAAAAGTACTATTTGGGAGTACTATTTGCGAGGAGAAGTACTATGAGAGTACTATTTGGGAGATGACATTTTTTGAGGATTTAAAACAAATATTATTTATTGAGTGATTAATCAATTTATTGGTTCATTTATGGATTAATTGAATAATTGATTCATTGATTGAATTACTTATTTTCCAATTCATGTAATCTTAAAGGTAAAGACCAGTATTGGAAACGCCCCAATTTCAAAAAAATGAAATGGAAGCTCTTTTTACCAAGCATGTGAAAGAATATGTTTTGAATAATACATGATGATAAAAAAATTACCGGGAAACCGCCTACTAATTGATATATTTGGTAAATTAGTTTATCTCTCACAGTGTGAGAGATAAAAAAAAAGGCACGTGTCGCGCACGTGTGCGTAGTCCCATATACATCTTTCTGTGTACAGTGCTTGTAACTTTATGAACACTGAGCCAAATTTCTTATAATTTTGATGATTCCAGAACCTTGCAGTACATCTATGCTAGATGATCAACCTTTTCTGATCGATTTCACAACGTTTCTTTCACAATGCAATCGCATGACCATAACTGGTCTTTATCTTTAATGTTAAATTTGTTAGTTTCTTTTTGTTTGTTTTTTGAGGGGGAGGGACTGTTTAGTCAAAGCATGTGATTGACTAGAGGATGAATTGGCTGATAGTTTTCTTTGGATTGTATGTAGACCAAATAGAATGCCCATTTAAAGGTACTATTTGCAGCCAACATATAAATTCTGTATCATTATGATTGAAGCATGAGCTAAATCAAGGATTTTGTTTCGAATCTGAGACAAAAGTACCCAATCCCTTTTATAATTGCACCCCAGAAACAAGACGGGGGAGGTTCTGAGGGAGCTGAGGCATCACGTCAATACGGGACGATTCTATGCTCACTTGTCCACAGAGGTCCGATTCACCAAGGCTGATGACATCATGATCAGTCCAGCCAATGGGAGAGAGACCTGCTACATCAACATCATTCATTTTAAGTATGCAACGTTTATTCCTTTTGCGACAATCATTCCACATTTTGTGGTTTGGCTCAGAGCCCCCCCCCCCCCCCCACCATGAGGTCAAGGTCAAAGGTCATGGGGCTCATTATGTATGCAAAAATAGCTTGTGATCGCATTATTATTAGAACCGATGGGTGGATTACCATCAAACTCAAGACATGTACATGTACATGTATGTATCTTGCAGAGCCAATGAACGGAGTAGATTTTGGTGTCATGAGGTCAAAGATGAAAGGGTCATACATGTATATGAGAAAAAGCTTGTAATCACGATATTCTGAGAACCTGTTAATGGATTCCAATTGAACTTGAATTTGAAAATTCTCTTCTGTTTTGGTGTGTAAAATTGCTCTATGACGGAGTTTTCTTCTTCTTCCAGACCTTATGGAAGACCAACATTCAACAAGAAATACTGGGCTGTGTATGAGGACATTGTGAAGAGAGCAGGCGGTCGACCACACTGGGCCAAGGTAAGAACAAAGGCTTCATGAAACCGTTATCAATAACACGATTTTGAAATAGCAAGGTACGATAGGTCTTAGAAGCTACTGAAATCGGGGAATCGGATTGGCTGAGAGCAAATTTGTCATAAAAATGTACCATTTGTTTTAGTTTTATGAAACAGGGCCCTGAAATAGTATACAAATATTGACTGTTTTTGAGGGAAGCACTTTTTGGAATAACAGTTAAAACTGTTACCCAAGGTGATCTCAAAACTGTAGGGTGACCCGAGACGAAGCAGAGGAGCAAAGTGCAGTCTTGAGATCACCGAGAACTATAGTTTTAAATGTGACCCCCAAAATGATCAGTCAATATTTGTTTGATATACTGTATCCCGCATTTTAACTCGTAAGAATAAATTGTAATAAAAAATGGCTGTCAAAATGTTCATTTGTAGGAAATTTACTCGTTTAACCCTATATAGCAGGGGGGGGGGGCTTTATAAGTCCCCTCTACATTTTTCGCAATAATTGTTTAACGCAAAAGAATCTTGCGCTGAATCTTTGTGAATTCAGGTCGCAAGGTCTAGGTATACATGTATATACAAATTTATTGAGATGATCAGCATGTATGTTCTTTTTTTATATTTGTATTGCAGGAACACCCTATGAGGAACAAGGATTTATCAGAGCTCTATCCAAGATGGTCCGAGTTCTGTGGTCTGCGGAAGAAGCTGGATCCTTGCGGCATGTTCCTCAACACGTATCTGGAGCGGGTCTTATCAGACTAACATGGTCCTGAGTTATATGAAGCAGGGTAGTTCATAAACAAACAGATAATGAACATATGAACCTGGAAGGGCTATTGGAAAATTCCTTCTACTCATTTTCACTCAGTTTGTTTAAAGGCACACTGTCCTACTTGTAGCTCCTTCCTCCCTCTATATAGAAAACTTCCCCAATCGGTGCCTGTTGGTCCCCATGATCCTCCTCTTCTTATGTTAAATGAGAGCTGAGTTAATGAGATAGCCACCTGTCACAGTGACCTCGCTGGCTCGCTGGGTGGTCTAATCCCTTTTGGCTGAAGTAGTAAACCCTGCCTTTATATTCATTTAACATAATGCTCATGATTTGTATATTTTAAACTGACTGTATTTTATCACATGTATATATTTGTTCGCTTTTTAACTGAAATAAAGTCTTTTGAATTGAATTGAATTGGAACAAGGATTTATGAGAACGCTACCCAAGATGGTTTGCAAAAGAGGTTAGGTCATTGCGGCATGTTCCTCAACACGTATCTGGAGCGGATCTTATCAGACTAACATGGTTGTGAGTTATATGAAGCAGGGTTGTCCATAAACAAAACAAAATTGAAACATATGAACCTGGAACATGGAAGGGCTATGAGGAACAAGGATTTATCAGAACGCTACCCAAGATGGTCTGGGTTCTGTGGTCTGCGACTAATATGATTGTGAGTTATATGAAGCAGGGTAGTTCATAAATAAACAGGGTATATGACGAGGTGTGCCAAAAACCTTAGACAAGTTTAGAGGAGTCTGCAGTGGTTCGATGTAATATCATTCTTATTATTCCAATATCATGAGAATCATTTTTTGCACAATCTTAGGTTATATTCTTAATGGTAAGATATCATTTTGTACTAGTGGCTCTTTTATAGAGTGTATTGCTACTACCAGTTCGTCTACTTTACAATTGGGCTATTTACATATGGTCTACACCCATAGGTCTAATAATCATTTAATCATGAATGATTATAACATTTATATGTTTTGGAGTTCCAGGAGTGTCTAGTCTGACATATATGAGCTCTATACAAGAACCCATCATGAATATTATGATTATTATTATTATTACATGTGCATAGATGTAATGCTTGCTTGGCTCTTAATCAGCTTTACTTTCCGTTGTATTCTGATTCCTTTTGTTTTTGTAATTGTATAATTTTTATCATATTTAATGCTATTAAGTATTTTTGTCATTGTGATTAATATGCAAATTAAAATTAGGTTATACTTACTGATTATAAGTGCACTTTTGGGGTATTTCTAAATTAAGACAACATTCATCATAGTATGTAATCATTATGACAATCGTGTAAATGTTCATGTTTTATCATCTATAGAGGTTTTGATTCAATGTTTTCCTTTTTCTGATATTTAAGGTACAGAATTTTGGGTATTGTCTAATAGTGGTTAAATTTTCTTGAGCATGATGTTTACCTTCCGAATTTAGAATATTCAATGATTTCATCCTCAGAAACTTGGTTTAAAGGTACTATTTCCCTTTTGCAGCCAACCTCAAATTCTGTAGAACTTTGCAGGAATTATGAATATGTCATGTATGTCCTATCTGTGAAATTTAAACGTTAGCAGTGTCCTTATATTCAAATTATGCAAGGAAACCCGTTTACTTGCTAGACTTCACTGTCAGACACTATTGAGTGACTGACTGGCTTTTTTTCTTCTTTGGTAATAACATACATGAAAAGAGTTGTAAAGGGTACATGAACATTTGTCTACATCAATAACCCACTTCTTGTGATGGCCAAGATTAAACTGATTGAATCTTTGCGCAGCATAAAACGTATGACCATTCGGTACAGTTGTCTGAAAATCAAGACTATTACTTTTGGGCTCTATAACCCTAAAGTCGATTTGACAACTAATAGTCGTTATTTTCCCACTTGAAGACATTTTCAAGCCCCACTTTTTTTAGGGAAGTTCTAAATTAGTATTATCTTTCAAATGCAGTTGGAATTTAACTTTTTAATTTTTTTGGCCTGCAAATGGGACATAGTACCTTTAATCAAAGTGATGTTATTATGATTGTAATGATGCACTTTCTTATGCAATGTCACCCCAGTAAGGGGTAATTTAAAATTTGTACATGGTACATTGTGGTACTTAGCAGTTGTATGTTTCTAACCATGGCTCAGTACCATGGCTGTATTGCTACATCATGGTACATGTATTTTTCTCCTTTTGTTTGCAATTAATTTAAATATCCATCATGGAGAAACAAATATTTGTTTTGTTTGTTTGATTGATTTTATTTCTGTATTCAAATAACAAATAAGAGGTTATACATGTCGACATAAGTATTACATAGATAGCAAATCATGCCTAATAATATTATACAATAACCATTGTTAGTATTATTGATGCGCAGGTATATGTGGGTCGGTAGGAATCGTTTGCAAGGTAACTTTGAGCATGGTTTAAACACACTAGGCGCAGTCGAGTTTGTTTTAGACCTGCCCAAAGTTACCGCGTAGACTAAAAAGTGATCAGGACAGAAATATAAAGGGGACGAAAGCTCATAACTTCTTAGTCAGGATATAGTTGTATTTGATCTTGGCAACGAGGGCTTCCTGAAACACGTATAGCGGACAAGTAGCCTAACGCTGATATTAGGGACTTTTAGAATGAGTGAACGAGAACACGACGAACGCCGACTGATCATGTGTGTCAACGTACTTAACTGCCCATGTTGGCTACAATTAGAAATCTTTTAGATTGCACTCGACGATAATATATGCATGCAGGAAGTAACACAATAAACATCACGGACAAAGAAAGAGGACAAAATATACAGTTCCTCATTCTATCCTCAACAAAAGAACATCCCTTCACTGCTAATATGTGACACCTGTTCTACACATTTTTACATAATAGCAGGGAAGGGATGTTCCTTTGTCTACCTGAGGAACTGTAAAGGCGCACACGGCATACTAGTACCTTTCAGCATGTAAAGGCGCTATATAAATGTCAATATGTATGTATGTATGCATGTACTAGATTTAGGAAAATCAAGGTTGACGCATTCTCGATCGCCGACTGAGACGACATAACGCATGCGCAGTGCCTTAAAATGACGTCACACGTTGCAGTCACAGCTCTTGACGTGCATTTCTAAAAGTCCCTAATAACTCTAATCATGCCACAGGGCTAATCCCCAGTGTGCCAAGCCCCAAATCCCCCCGTGCCAGGTTGTTTTGGAGATAATCTGATTAACGCGATGGTTCTATGAATGGCGAGTGCAAAACACACAGCACAGTCCAATGAGCATGAACAATAACTGCTATTACGAAAGCGCCCTTGCACGCACATGGCACTCAATAGGTAGCTCTCTCGCATGTACGAAGCAGCATAGCGATAGCGTGCTTGCAGCCTCATGGCAGGCTGTGAGTTAATAGTCAAGAAGTTAGACTTGTGACGGTTTCGAGAAACGGGCCCAGGTTTCTTTGCGTCCACTAACATCATCGGAATCGTCGTCGGAATCGACCTCAGAACAGCTGCGGCACTTCTGCGAGATTTTTAGGAACATCTCCTCGATATTACGATACATGATCGCCCAAATGAAGCCTTCCAGAGGCATCACGAGGCTAAATATAGTCAATATTCCATGCACGTCTTTTAAGGTGTCTTCGTTCCCGGCGAGGTACCTCTCTGAGAGCTGGCTGGCAATGTAGACATTCGGCATACCGACGGCGAGCGAGACCGCGCAGCAGACATTGAACGGGAGGCTGGCGAAGAGAGCAAAGACGATCCCGCATACAAAGCCGATCGGTGGTAACGATATGGTTCCGACCCAGATGCGCCAGTTGACCATGTAATATTCGGGGTTGGTGATGCCATTTAGGACAGGGGTGATGACGGCGGCGATCCAGAAGGCATTGCTGCAGATCTGAGAGAAAGAAGATGGGGAGGTGCAAGAAAGAGAGAGAGAGAGAGAGAGAAACGATGAGACATTGTAATCCAGAGATTGATAGAGAGAGACAGAGAGAGAGAGAGAGAGACAGACTCGGAGACAATGCCAGAGGCAGAGAGGGAGAGACAAAGAAAAAGAATAGGATCGAAGCAAAGAGGAGGAAAATACAGAAGAGAGGCGATGATAATCATTTACTTTTAATATAGCTTGGGTACAATGATTGTACAACTGGTCTTTCCAGGCGATACTATATTTTTGAATGCCCTGAATCAGTCTATGGTGGTGGGTGTATAGACCTATACCGCTCTGAACTGTAAGAAAAAAAATGCGCTATGTGAAATACCTTTTCGACTGGATAATGGGGAGGGGAAATGCAATGTGTAATATAGATATAGGTGTGCAGGAAATACGGGGAGATAGCAATTAGGATAACCCACGTAGCCTTTTTTCCGTCAAAAGGAAAGAGACAAAAATAGTTTCCCCGTCCTAAAATCAACGATATAATAGCCTAAAAGAGCTTATGCTGAACATCAGGGAGTCGGACGTTTTTTGAAGGACAACAGAATGTCCTCTGTTATACGCATCAGTGGACGTGCATGACCTGTTGGCCAAACGGCACGATGCATGGCTGTGAAAAGGGTCTGCGGACGAGACCTGGGGAGTGTTTCACAAAGAGTAAGATCGACTTTAAGTTGGACTTTAACTATGTCAGGCCATTTATGCCACTGGTTGCTCTCACCATTGGTCTCTCAATTACGATTTTTAGATAATATTTTTTCCTTCAATAATGAAAAATCTAAAAAGTTAAATTCTGAAGGTTTGTGACCACAATTTGTAAATCCCCGAGAAACCAATGCC
Organism: Strongylocentrotus droebachiensis; assembly: GCA_035222895.1. Lineage (NCBI taxonomy): Eukaryota > Metazoa > Echinodermata > Echinoidea > Camarodonta > Strongylocentrotidae > Strongylocentrotus > Strongylocentrotus droebachiensis. Next base: position 46,816 of record JAVYIG010009185.1, on the reverse strand, counting down.
AGGAATGGTTAGATAAATTATTGGCATGAACGGCCTGCCATAATTAAGTCCAACTTAAAGTCGATCTGAGTCTTTTTGAAATACTCTCCTGGTACTTTTGTACATCATTTTATGAAGGTCCCTTTTTGTAATGCCCGTGATAAGTAGGCCTATGTAAGTCTATAAAATGATTAATGTGCCTGCAATAGGTTCATTATATCTTCAAATTAGTGGAACTATTAAAGTTACAGTGTAAGAAGGACATTTACACTAATGTTCTTCTCTTTAAATAAACAACAACAATAATTTGCCTATTTCTGACCGTTTTGGGACGCCGATAAAAAAGAGCAATTTTCTCAGTTGTTGTAAAAATATTAAACCAAAACTGGCTACTTTTCGAAGAATACTTAGCGACATGACTGTTTGCGATTACTTACCGAATTTAGGTGGAGTAAAAAAAAAGATCATGAGGCAAGTTCAGAAACGGGTGAAGAATAGATCACATCATTATTTATAAAGGTCCTTTAACCAAAGGTTCTTGAAAATTTGGAACACGTTCAACATATTTTCCTCGTTAGTTCGGCGAACGTTAGATGAACATAGCGGAAAATTGAAGAATTGCGTATTGAATTCCAATAGACTATATTGGTGATTCTAGCAAATGCATATAAATGCATATTCGCTGCTTTCGCCCACTGTTCCCATTGCAATGAGATGCTCTTTTCAAAAATTGTTCTAAATATCCCTTTCCCTTTCTTCATCAGCTTTAAGTGTGACTACAAGCAAGTCCAGGTTCTGTCCGTTTTTATATATATTTTTTTAATTTCCCTATTTTCACGCATCCCACACAGATCGCGTGACCTCCCCCCAAAAAAAATAATAAATGAATAAATAAATAAAAAATAAAATAAATATTAATGACAATAATAATTTCGAAAATAATATCGCTAGTGATATTCGTTTGTCTCGCAATGTGGTCAATAAGGAATCTAAAAGATCACGACGTTTCGTATGCTACTGCGATACTTCGTCAGGTGATAAAAACTACTGTAAGCAAGGGTCTTTTATACTCTTCGGGAGGACCGTGCGGAGCGGTCCATAATTCGATCGATAATTGGAACAATAACGCACAATGCCTATTGGTCGACGCACACGGTGATCGACCAATCACCAGGCCTCTGGATTCGGCCGCTGGTTCGGCTAATGCACCAGGCCTATTGGCCGACGCATACGGTACTCAGCCAATCAACGGGCCGCTGGATCGGACCGTCTGCTGAATGGAATCGACCGGTGTTGGCTGGCAGGACGGCGAGTGTCATGGCGGCGTATCGTCCGCATCCAAAATTCGGGGATATCGATCCCGTTGTCTCTGTTGCCGATCCAGCGGCCCGTTGATTGGCTGAGTACCGTATGCGTCGGCCAATAGGCCTGGTGCATTAGCCGAACCAGCGCGAATCCAGCGGCCTGGTGATTGGTCGATCACCGTGTGCGTCGACCAATAGGCATTGTGCGTTATTGTTCCAATTATCGATCGAATTATGGACCGCTCCGCACGGTCCTCCCGTAGAGTATAAAAGACCCTTGCTTACGCCTGCGTGCGCCTGTAATCCAGCTAACAGTGGAAGTTACAAACTGATTCAGCCGAGGACGCAGGTTCGAAACTGAGTTACGTCTTTCGGATGGTGACGTTTAAAGGTCGGTCCCCAGACGTAAATAATCATATCTGATTGATACACGTCTGTAAAAACCCAATACACACACACACAGTTTTTATCACCTGACGAAGTATCGCAGTAGCATACGAAACGTCGTGATCTTTTAGATTCCTTATTAACCACATTGCGAGACAAACGAATATCACTAGCGATATTATTTTCGATACTATATCAGCAATTAGTAATATATTTAGCATTAGTAATAATAATTATTGAAAAAAAAAGAAAAAAAAAAGAAAATATATATAAAAAAATACACTCGAGGGTGAGAATGAAAGGCAAGGACTGTGTCCGTTTTAGCGTTGAGGGTGTGTTATTTTCTAAGCTGATCATGATTGGGGGCACGCGACCCGGAAACAGTCCATGCATATATAATACAAGCCTACCTTTGCCACCAGCCTTCCTTTGAGTTTCCCGTAGGTCTTCTGGTACAGCACACCCAGGACAGTAGGAACGATTATCAACAACTCGGTCATGATAATGTTGAAGGGTATGGCGACGACGAAATACTCATGTGTCCAGTTACTGGCATAGAAGGAAAACCACAACGGGATGAGTCCGACGGAGAGGGCGGTAGAGAACATGGCCATACACATCCTGTACGCGAAGCGGACACAAAGGGAAAATTAGTTGAATTTCTTTATTGTCATGCACAAATAAAAAAAAAAAGGCATAAAGATAATTTTACGACTCACATTTGTATAAAATATAACAATAGATTAACATATCATAAACAAATAACTACAAATAACATAAATAAAATAACAGTGTAATATAATTTCATCTCTCTTTTGAGAGCCAGAGGAAATATTTGTAGTATTTGTACTTCCCTCTCTCCCAGCAGACAAAACTAACTTGAATATATTCTAGAAAATGTATATGCCAACAATCAATGACCTATGAATAGAACAAATCACAGACAAGATGTAAACAGAATTATATATCAATTATTAAAAAATTATGATAAATGCATTTTTGTTAGCAGACATAAACTATCATACTGGATATCAAAGAGGAGAGACAGAGAGAGACAGAGGGACAGAGAGAGAGAGAGAGAGAAAGAGTGAGAGGGAGAAAGGAAGATAGGAAAAGTTTAGCGTGAGATGATGCATATACAATTTCATTCAAAACATTGCTTTGTAATAGACATTATTATTATTGCACCTGTGCTTAGTACCGTTACATAACATATGAAACACTATTATATGCATGCCAAAAGACAATTAGTAGGCTATTATATATATACGAAGCGATCAAGGCATCGATCGAGACGATCGCGAAGTTTATGACAATGACGCTGTATTTATATTTAGCCCGTAATGGAAATAATGGGCAAAAACCCATATCCTGATGGTAATTGAATGTTTTGATTGAAGTTTTAATAAAAGCTTGGGATTGATTAGTTTTTTTGTGTGTAAATGACCGGGTTCTCATATATTACGACATACGGGGGGGGGGGGGGGAGTGCCGCTCTAATGGGTCACTCCGCAATTTGTGACCCCCAAAAATGGTTAGGGGTTTCGAGGCTTGAGCGGCACACCCAGTTAAAACCAAATCTGAGTATACAATTATAATCTTATCGCTGAAAGGATATTGTAGCCATGGATTTTTTTTTTTTTTAAATAAAATCTTTTTATAAAACTCCGAATATCATAAATATTGGGATCAAGGAAAAGATTGGGATTTTTTGTTTTTACGAACCCGACAATGATGACGCCGTCGCCGTAGTAGACGAGGATGGCACACAAAGGCGACACCGGGGAGCAAGCCAAAATGATCATAGCCAAAGCCTCGCTGGCAGACATGTCGAGGAGGAGTGCGAGGCCGTAGCCGATGACGGGCTGGAATAAGGACTGGAAGGTGAGCCCGATGACGACGCTCTTGGAAAGATGCGTTTCCTTATCTGAGAAGTCTTTGATCGAGATGACGCAACCCATGCCGAAAAGCGCAACGAAAATGCTTGCGCTGCTGATGTAGAATCGGGCTGACGCAAGGGACGATACCAACGCCTATATTTGGGAGAGAGGAAATGAGGGACAATTGTGCTTTGGGTCAAAGATGTGGGCCCGAATTCACAAAGGAGGTTTGTCGACAAACCAAGGTTTATGTGCGTCATATGACGCGTTTCGATGCGTTTCATACCAAGGTTCAGACAAACCTTGGTCTGAAACGCGTCATATGACGCATATAAATCTAGTATTTGGTGAATTCGGGCCGTGATCTTTGCTAATCGAAATTCATACAACAAATATACTCCATGATACTTCTTTATGAATAGTAACAAAGTTGCAAGAGTGAAACAGTCACTTAGGCAGAAAGGACAGTTATATAGGGAAAATGAATCCCATACCCAGGGGTGGCGTTCGGGGGGGGGGGGGGGGGGGGCACGTGCCCCCAATTTTTTTCTTCCAAGATCGGTTGAATTTTTTTAGATCCCTGTTTTTGACCTCGATCGATTACATGTATGTGCCCCCCAAACATCAAACTCTGGCTACATGCCTGTCCCTAGCAGACATTAATCTATATTTGTCACTCTAGACTCACTTAGCGCTATTTTTGCCGGAGCTATAGCCGGGGTTATATAATATCCAAAGTCCTTATCAAATGTAACCTCATGACATTATAAAGACGTTATTCCACAATGCGTTATAATTGCTCTATACAATTAGGACCGAATAAAACATAATAATCAAACCACCTTAAAACATGCTTTCGATTCTTCTCGACCTTTCACCCTCTCATCCGCCCTTGTTGTTGACAAAATCCCGTATCCGCCCCCCGCCCCCCCCCCCCCCCCCCCCCCCCACTCCGATCGGACGGACCCCATGCGTGTTACCAAAATGTCCGGTAAAGGGGTACTTTTCGTGCGACAAATTCCGGCCCGAGAATTGTAAAAAAAGGGGGTGTATTAACTTTTCACCCGGAGATTTCTTTAAAAAGGGGGTGTTTTTTTTCTTTCTCTCATCTCTTTGGACTCCTGAGAAATTATTCCGAATTTAGGGGGGTACATTGAGCATTTTTCTGGATTTAGGGGGGTCTCCAAGGCAGGAAAAGCACGCGAAAGGGGGGTTTGGAAGTGTTGGCATTTCTCAGATAGGGGGTGCTTTCAAAAAGAGGGAACAAGCATACGCGTCCCCTAAATAACACTGAGTGGGGGGGGGGGGCGGGATCCGCCCTGAAAGACTTACCTGAAGACCAGTGTCTTGGGCTTCCTCCGAAAAAACACTGTTGGTCAAGTTTGAGTGAATGACCTCCATAATGATCAGAAAGAAACCAATTCAACGTCACAATCTGTGGAAAAGGATAACAATGTTATTTGAACGAATTATGATGACAATGATATCGATTGTAATTATAGACAAACGAACCTATACCCTATATGTTAAATACAATCACTATAAAATGTTGTACTTAAGAGCTTTCATTAATTCATTTGATAATGTGTGATAATTTGATTGTAGCACGTTGTTATTCATATATTTATCTATCATATTCCAAAGTTTCTTTTACTTGTGTACATTGTTTCTGCCATTGTTATCTACCTGTTTGTATTTGCATTTTTATTTTAATCCAACCACACGTTTTGGTTCCAATAAAGAAATAATTGAACAAAAATATGTTATTAACATACACCCCACCCCTACCACAGGCAGGTATGTTTTGTTGATCCCTAACGGAAAAGGAGGAGGAAGAAGAAGAACAAGAAGAAGAGCAAGAAGAAGAACATCACGAAGAAGAAGAACAGCAACAAGAAGAACAAGAAGTAGAACAAGCGGAAGAACAAGAAGAAGAACAAGAAGAAGAACATCAAGAAGTACAAGAAGAACAACAAGAAGAAGAACAAGAAAAGAAGAACAACAAGAAATCCCTATCTTTGCATGAGCAGACAAAGTTTATTTTTAAATTTGATACTGTAACATTAGCATAATAATTATAGAAGTGATGTTTATTACTATATAGTCCATTGTGCTATAAGTTTGTTTTGTATATAAGGCAATCAAGGAGCTTTCAATATATCTATTACCCCCCCCCCCCCCCTGCCCTAAGTCAGAGGACCATTGACCTGTCACCGGAGTCCGATATAAATATATCCGGGTTAAAAGTCCATAAGGTAGTCGCATAATACTAGCACATTTCAGCTATTTTTTTTTCTCTTTTCCTCATACGAGGCACTTTATTACTTTATATCATTTTAACAACATTGTACATAGAGTTTAATTACAATATATATATATATATATATTCACAATCAACAAACTGATATAATAAAATAGGGGAAACATAAGGAAAGTGGAAGGGAAAGATCAAGGCATGAATATAAATGCGTTAAAGGTTCAACTAAGAAAGATTCATCTTGATATTACTTATTAATTGTTCTTGGTTTCTGTATTGCCAATTGACATAAAACATAAAATCGCTTTTGAAAGTCATCCAAATTGAATGACTATTGAAGGATTTACTTCTAAGATGATTAAGTATATACACCTTATAAATTGCATATTGTGCGTAAACAATTAATACATTCATGAGCAAAAACTCCGGGTCTTCAATGTTGAAACCAATTAGTATGATTTTTTCTCCTAACTTAATATCTTTTTGGAACAAGTTCGTTACCAGATGATGAATTTTTTGCCAAAAGACTGCGACTTGGCGACATCTTAGCAAAATGTGTATAAACGATTCTGATTCATTGCAATATGTACAAAGCATATCGGATGTAATTTTCCACTTGTAAAGATTGTCTTTGAAGGGTAAAACTTTATGAAGCAGTTTGAAATTAAATTGTCTTACTCTGTTGTCTTTGATCTTTTTTAATTTAAAATCTAAAACATGCCTCCACTCAAAATTGTTTGGTAGTTGCAGTATTTCCTGCCAAAACAATGACACCGGAGGATTTTCTTTTTTGAACTCATTCAAAAGAATATAAAAGTGTTTTGCTTTCATGAGACTTAATTTAATCAAGTCGCAGTTCGATATCTCAAACATTCCTTAAGAAACTTCTGTTGCAATTGGATTAAAATTATTATTTCTTATTTTTTCTACCCATACTTTTGGAAAAGCCCTTTTTAGTTTCGAGAGTTTGAAGCTATCTAGTAAAGAACTTGTACCTAAACGTTCGAAGAGAGTGTTGCATGACACCCATTGTCCGTTTTCAAATACATCACTAACTTTACAGATTCCATTTACATTCCATTTTTTTAAAAATAAAACATTTCTTTCATGTTTGATGTTACTGTTATACCACATAATTTCATTACATATGTCTCTTACATTCAGGAAATGAACATATCTTAATTCGCACCAATATGTGAGTAAGTTAGCATAGAATATTGGTAACTTATACATCTTACATAGCGAGAACATGTCTTTGCTTGAGCAGTTTACTTTCAAAATTAATGGTATGTCTTGAATAAAACTGATCCAATATCTAAAAAGTATTCTCCATTGCGACTTACCCCCTTTCATATATTTTGAAAACCAAGATAATTGCAATGATTGGAATTTGGTTTGGATATCTACCATGTTTAAACCCCACCCCTCTGCAGCACGAGTAACAACCTCTCTTTTTATTTTTGCCCTTTTTGATCCCCAAAGAAAGCTATAAATTAATCTGTTTAGGTTGACAACAAACTTTTGTGGAATTGGTAAACATGTCGCAATATATACAAATTGGGAAGCAATAAGCGTTTTTATGATTGTTATTTTCCCATAGTATGTCAGGTTCCTCATTTTCCAAACTCTCAGCAACGAATTTACTTTCTCCAGTTTCAAGTTCCAATTTAAACTTTCCGATTCTTTTTTTCCTTGAGTTATGTACACACCTAAGTATTTAATGGGCTCATTAGTCCATTCTAAATTATCTAAGCATTCTTCTCGAAAAGAAGTTGACATGACATTGGTTTTCATTAAATTCAGTTTTGGCCCTGCTAAGACCCCAAATGTTTTCACCTCTTTTATGGCAGTGTTTCCATCTTCTATAGCGTTAACAAAAATTACCGTGTCGTCTGCTAATTGAGATATTTTGATATTTTCTTCAACGACAGGTGGATTTTTTAACGAAATACTAATACCTTTTATGTTGGTATTTTGCTTTATTCTCACAGCCATAACTTCGGCAACCAGTATAAAGAGAAGAGCCGATAACGGACAACCTTGTCTTACACCTTGATCTATTCTGAAATCCTTAGAGACCCAGCCGTTGTTAATAACTCTGCCTATTGCATTACTGTAGAGTGTTTTGACCCAATGTTTAAATGTTTCTTTGAACTTAAATCTATCTAATAACAAAAATAGGAAATCATGACAAATGTTATCAAAAGCCTTTTTGAAATCTAAGAAAATCAAAATACCAGGAGAATTTGCATAGTTACAGTAATCAATCACGTCTAAGACAAGACGAATATTCTGCACAGCAGAACGTTGTTTTAAGTATCCCGTCTGATCGGGAGAGACTAAAATTTCCATTACATTATGCAAACGTTTACAAAGCGTTTTTGCAAGGATCTTGTAGTCAATGTTTAACAATGAGATCGGTCTCCAGTTATCTACTAAACGCTTGTCTCCCTTTTTATGCAGTAATGTTATAACAGCTTGCTTCTGGCTTTCAGACAATTCTTGTATTGCAAATCCTTCATTTTAACTGTCGATCAACAATACACTTCAAGTCAGCCCAGAAACACTTGTAAAATTCTGCAGTCAGACCATCACTGCCTGGAGATTTGTTATTTCTCATTGAATTTAACGCATCAAAACATTCTTTCTCTGTGATCGGTCCTTCACATAATAAAGCTTCTTCTTCAGAAAGAGTAGTTAAGTTTGTTGTTTCTAAATACTTTTTCATATCAGAGATATCATTAAATGTATGCTTGGAATACAATTCCCTATAATATTTAGTTATTTCTCTAAGAATATTTTCGTTTCCAGTAATTATTTTCCCTTTGTTTGTAATACAATCTAATTCCTTTCTTTTCCCATTTCTTTTTTCTAAATTGAGAAAGTACTTGGTTGACTTTTCAGCTATGCAATCAATACACACCCCATATAACAATTAGTAATCTAATGTCGTTTAGTCAAGGTTTAATGAGGCCTATTATTGACACAGTATTTTATTCACATAATGAGCCATAAAGCAGGATGTTGTTGCTGTGTTGATTCTCAACGCAATATACCGAAAACAATAGGGACTTTTAGATTCGCACGAAGACGATGGGGATTGCTACGATCGACGTCCTTTTAATGCACTGCCTTGAATGGACGTCACACGTATCAGTCCACGCAAATCTAAAAGTCCCTAATATTTGTATATACTCGACGTGCTTATCATCACGACCATTATACGATGTTATATTCTATTGATAATAAACAGGGCTGAAGAGAGAGAAATAAATAAGATACCGACGACGTTCATGATTTGATTTTTTTTGTCTTTGATGATGATAACTTCGATGATGGTCATGTTGATGATCATAACAATAATAATAGTCGTAAAGTCACTGGATGTTATCCCATTTACTCTATTGATTTCAACAATATTTCTAACATTTGGTTTGATAGAGATTATTGGATTACGTTTTAATATTTTGTTTTGTTAGTCAATTTAATACACTGCAACTATAGAGTACCGAAGCTGTGACGTCATAAAAATCAATTTTTTAGAATTTCTCAATTTTTTTTCACATACCGAAAGAACATCAAAAATAATGTCCAAATGTCGAAAACCAATTGAATATGTTAAGTATTGACTGAGATATGACCATCTGAATAAATATACTCCCCATAGGAACTGTTATATGCTCTGGCTCCTAACCATTGGGAGCCAGAGCATATAACACATAGTTCCCATAGGACATATATTTATTCAGATGGTCATATCTCTGCCAATACTTAACATATTAAATTGGTTTTCAACATTTGGACATTATTTTTGATGTTCTTTCGGATATGAAGAAAAAATTGAGAAATTCTAGAAATATGTTTTTGATGACGTCACACTTCACCACTCTATTATCTGGACAGAGTCTTCCGCTTGATGATTGAACATATTAAACGCTAGTCATTTGAAACCAATTTTCAATTATGAGAAGATTTAATAAAATGTGTGTAGGGGTAGTGAATTTAGTAAATAAAATTATAATAATAATAACAATAATAATAATATGTCTTGTTTACTCAGGGTAGCCTCATCAGTATTCATACTGTTCTCCCTGAGGGCCCTGCAATCATATTATTACCCCGGTCATCGGATTCAGGCTTACCCGCACACAGTGTATGCACATTCTCCACTCCCTGGGGAGCATTCCAGCCAGTGCATCATTTTTACAAGCGCACACTTGCTAATCTAAGCACATTAGCTTTCGTTTTCTTCCTCCTCCTTCTCATCTTCCTCTACTTAAAATTATTTTTGTCTTCTTCTTCTCCGGCCCTCCGCTGCTTTTAATTCCTCTTCTTCTTGTCCCTCTCATATTGTCCTTCTCTTTTCCTTCTCATTCACCTTTTCATCCTCCTCCTGCTTCTTTTTTTCTTCTTTTTCTTCCTATTCTTCTACTACTTCCTTTCCCCCTAAAAGAAATAATACGTTTTCTTCAACCCTGAATATTCTTGCAGAATTACTTCATGAGAAGCGTGCGTGGAAGAGCAGGTTGCACGTGTGCCAATATTTCATATACGGTACAAGTCAAAAATCGCCGTTCATCTGTGCAAGTTTTCTTCATTTTTTGGGATCATAACAATCTGATGAGATTAATTCTTTTTAACTTACCAAGCAAATGCCTTTAGTAGTTTCGCGTCGATGTGCTCCCTATAGCTGTACCATCGTATAAGCAATTGGGTTCCAAGGTAGTCCGATTTATGGCCCACTTGTCGAAATGTTGGCCAGATTCACTCACGCAAATGAGTTCCAATTAAGTCAAGTCAGCGAATTTGTTTGGATGCTAACTTAATTAAATCATTCAAGATGGTATTCTTTTGAAGAGCCAAGCAGTACGACAAGTTTGGGATACATTCAAAATTCATAAGTCAATGACAACATTTCTCTATAAATTCGACTCCTTTTAGTTTCAGCGCGCTGTACTGTGCTCTCGTTTGGCATCAGTGCACTGAGATTCAGCTTATAAAACCCCGTATTTGGGTCCTTGCTTTTACCCTTTAGAATGCAACATAATCCCCTTTTAAGGCATCTTTTTGTGAGTACCTTGTGATGGTTCACCTCGGAGTCCGAAACCTTATTTGCTGGGTCTATTCAGGTCTAAGCATTTCACGTAGAACCATTCAGTGGTTTTGTATAGCGCTGGAGAATAAGCAGTAGGCCTACTGGTGGTTTTCGAATGCCCAGCCACACAGGGCTAGGTGTAACTGTTTGTTTGGTGTTGGGTTTTTTGGCCCCTGTTCGGTGGCTTAGTATAAATCTTGAGAATAAACAGTTGCTTTTGAATGCCCAGTCATATAGTTCTAGGTGGAACTAGAAAGAAGAGAGGGAAGGAAGAGAGAGCTGAGCGAGAGAGAGAGAGAGAGAGAGAGAGGGGGGGGGGGGGAGAGATACGAAATATATAGCTGTTTGGTGGCTTAGTATAAATCTTGAGAATAAACAGTTGCTTTTGAATGCCCAGTCATTGTAGTTATAGGTGGAACTAGAGAAAGTAGAGAGGAGGAAGAGAGAGCTGAGCTAGAGAGAGAGAGAAAAAGAGATGAGCTAGAGATAGAGAGAGAGAGAGAGAGAGATAGAGAGGGGGAGTATAGCCAGGAGAAAGAGAGCGATAGCGAGATTGGGAAGGGAGTAGGACGAGACCTGAAAACCCCCTTCCTTAACCCACTAATCATGTTAATAGGTGTATTTGTTAATTATCATTTTATTCACAGAAAAAAATAATCTGTGTGCCAATGCCTTGAGCCATAAAGCATGGTCGTACAGAGGATTTTGTTAATGCTGGGGGCCGGGGTAAAATACAATGAATTATTGAAAATGTATTGCATTTTCTTTGTTTGTTTTTATTTGTGGGAACTGCCCCCTACCCTAGCTCCCGCTGCGTACAGTCATGGTTCAGTTGCCAAGCAATGGCTTCGTAACTGTGAGGCCCCAGGATCAAACCGTGCCGATGTGCTATATTAGTGCCCTTTTGTGGGGCATTATTCCACATTACTGTCATTTATGACTTAAGGGCGTATGTCCCCTAGCTGATAAGCACAGTAGCATACACATGCTTTAGCAGTCACGCAAAACAAACACTGTCAAATTATTATTCAATAAAATCTGAGAATGTATACTATTATCTAGATCTATTAAGAATAAATCATTGTCAAAATAATTCAATAAATTGGGTTTAAAAAAATATTCCAAGTATATGAGCGACAGTGTAAATACAAATTGACTTACTCCTACAATTACAGGATTTTTAAGTAACCACAACAGAAAAATCTTGCCATGAACAATATTCAGACATAAGACAGGCTTAAAAAAATCTTTCAACACTTAAATGTCTGGAACGGTATATAGAGCCAATACGTTGCGTTTTGAAGATTTAAATTCACCTAAAATGTAAATAAATTGTAATGATAAAGTTGGGGAATTAAGGAATCGATCAGATAAGTTTTTCCCAATGATTACCGTTAATAATGATTTGTTGTCACTCGAACTTTCAGATTAGCTTTATTTGTTCATTTATCATTGAAGTCATTACCTTAGCACCATATCTTTAAACAATGTTACAAAGTCCCTTTAATATGTCATATTCTCAAGAAAAAATAAATTGGGACATATTCATTTGTCACAAACTTAGCGTGGATTTAAACCTGCAACAGGGGATTTAATCTTTGACATGGGATTAAACCTTTGACATGGGATAAAACATTTGACATGGGATTACACCTTTGACGTGGGATTAAACATTTGCCATGGGATTAAACCTTTGACATGGGAAAACACCTTAAAAATGAGATACAACCTGTAACGTGGGGACACGTTTCGGGGGGGGGGGCAAATAAAAAAAAATCTGCATCCCCCCACTCTTACATGCAGGCCCTGCTGAACGTTTTTCAAAGAGGGGTCTAGGGGCAAAGCCCCGACGGGGGTCAACGGGTATGGGCATCAGTGGTGGATCCAGGAATTTCTTACCTGGGAGGGGGGGGGCACAAAATGGTATGGGGGTGAAATACATGTAAAATGATGAAGCGGCAGAGCGAGGCTTTAGCAGCGAGGGAGCGGAGCGACCAAGCGGGGTGGGTCGGGAAGGGATTTTGACTCCCTCCCAGAGTAGGAAGCATTCGCAATTTTAGAACCACAATAGACGCATTTTCAAACACTTTCTGGTGTAATATGACGTACATTTGCTTTCCCCTACCCCCTCCAATAGTAGGGATCTTTGGCAATTTGAGAACCACATTCGGCGCATTAAAAAAGAGGCCTTCTGATTGGTTAAAAGCCCAGGCCCCCGCCCCCCCCCCCCCCCACTCAGTGTTATTTAGGGTACGCATATGCTTGTTCCCTTTTTTTGAAAGCACCCCCTATCTGAGGACTGCCAACATTTCTGAACCCCCCTTTCGCGGGCTTTTCCTGCCTTTGAGACCCCCCTAAATCAGGAAAAATGCTCAATGTACCCCCCTAAATTCGTAATAATTTATCAGAAGTACAAAAAGATGAGAGAATAAAAGAAACAACACCCCCTTTTTAAAGAAATCTCCGGGTGAAAAGTCAAATACACCCTTTTTTTTACAATTCTCGGGCCGGACTTTGTCGCACGAAAAGTACCCCTTGGCCCTTAACCGGACATTTTGGCAACACGCATGCGGTCATTTCCGACCCCTGAGTGGGGGGGGGGGGGGCGGGGTTAAAAGTTAGAGAAAAATGATCTGTCACGTCGTGAGACATTGTAAATGTATTTGCTTCGTTTCTGAACAATGCACAAAAGACGGTGGTCCGGTACTTCACCAGTAGTACTTGAACAAATTATCTCGAGTGTATGAGCTGTGTTGTTATCAAGGGCGTCGCTAGACCTTTTTTCATTGGGGGAAGGGGGGGGGGGGGGGGTGTAGACGGCCAACGATTACCGACAAAACTAGCCACCAATTACCGACAAATATATTAATGCCAATGTCCTAATGTCTATAAATTCAACCCTATAAACCCGGGGCCAAGAACTAAGTTATTTTCAGTTTTTCCCCTCCCTTTGGCGGTTCATTCAATTATTAGAGAAAGAAGACGATTCATTGTACCCTTCTCGACTCTTAATCCTTGTCTGAATTCAGCACCCCCCCCCACCCCCTCCTGTGCAAAGCGCGGAAGCTTTGACGTTTCCATAAATTATTCGAGAAAGAAGACGATTCGTTGTACCGTTCTCGTCTCTTAATCCTTGTCTGACTTCATCCCCCTCCCGCACGAAGCGCAGAAGCTTTGACGTTTCTTTCAAATTTTTAGAGAAGGAAGAAGATTCAATGTATCGTTCTCGACTCTTAATCCTTGTCCGAATTCAATGTCCCCCTTCCGCGCTAAGCGCGAAAGCTTTGACGTTTCCTTAAATTATTAGTGAAAGAAGACTATTCGTTGTACCGATCCTCTTTTCTTTTGGTGTGTGTGTGTGTGTGTGCTAAAGGGGAAAGCAACAACAAAATGTGTTTCTCCCCCCCCCCCCCAAGCCACTGAACGAAATATCTGACGACGTAATTTCCAATTTCCGCCCCCCCTCCAAAAAATCATCAGACCGTGATTAAATGCCTTAAAAATTCTGAGCTTCCGGGGGCTCTGCCCCCTGCAACCCACACCAATTAGTGGCACACCAGTGCCACAAATAAGTTATCACAATATGCTCATCTAACCGTAAATAAATACCTAAAACTTCTTGACTTCCGGTGGCTCTGCCCCCTGGACCCTACCTAGGGCTTTCCCCCCTGGAATTGACCTAGGGCCCAAAGTCAGGCACCTGGATGCTCATCTGACGGTAATTTAATGCCTCAAACTCCTGAGCTCCTGGGGGCTGCGCCCCCTGGACCCCACACCCATTGCAACCTACCAGTGCCACAAATAAGGTATCAAACTATGCTCATCTGACCGTAATTAAATGCCTAAAACCCCTTGACTTCCGGTGGCTATGGACCCTTCATAGGGCCCTAAGGCGGACGGCTGGATGCTAATCTGACTGTAATTTAATGCTTAGAACCCCTGAGCTTCTGGGGTCTCGGTCATCTGGACCTCAGGCCAACTAGTGTCCTGCCAGTGTCACAAATAAGGTATCAAAATATCTGACCGTAATTAAATGCCAAAATCCCCTAAGTTTCTGCAGCTCCGCCCCCTCGACCCCACCAAAGGGCCCTAAGGCGGGCCCTGCAAGCTTGTCTGATCGTTATAAAGTGTTTAAAACCCCTGAGCTTCTGGGGCTCTGCTCCATGGAACCCGCGTCAATTAGTGATCTGCCAGTGTCACAAATAAGGTATCATTATGCTCATCTGACGTAATTAAATGCCTAAAGCCCTAAGCTTCCGGGGCTCTGCCCCCTGAACCCAACCAATGGCCCTAGGGTGAGCCCCTGCATGCTCATCTGACCGTAATCTATTGCCTAACACCCATAAGCCTCCGGGGGCTCTGCCCCCTGGGCCCCACGCCAATTCGTGACCTGCCATTGTCAAAAATAAGGTATAAAAAGGTATACAAATATGCTCATCTGACCGTAATTTGTTGCCCAAAACCCCTGAGCTTCTTGGGGCTCCGCCCCTGGACCCCACGCTAATTCGTGACCTACCAGTGTCACAAATAAAGTATCAAAATATGCCCATCTGACCGTAATTTATTGCCCAGACCCCTGAGCTTCCAGGGGCTCCGCCCCCTTGACCCCACGCCACTTCGTAACCTGCCATTGTCACAAATAAAAAAAAAAAATATGCTCATCTGACGATAGTTTAATGTATAGAACCCCTGAGCTTCTGGGGGCTCCGCCCCCTGGACTCAACACCAATTTATGTCCTGCCAGTGTCAAAAATAAGGTATCAAAATATGCTCATCTGACCGTAATGTATTGCCCAAAACCCTTGACCTGCCAGTGTCAAAATAAGGTATCAAAATATGCCAATCTGACGGTAATTTAATGTATAAAACCCCCGAGCTCCGCCCCCAGAATATATGCTCATCTGATATATATGCTCATCTGACAGTAATTAAATGCCTATACCCACTGAACTTCTGGGGGCTCCACCCCTTGACCCCCACCGAGTAACGTTCGCGGGGCCTCCATGTAAGAGTGGGGAGTGGGGTGATGGGAATTTTTTGGTCTACCCACTCCCCCCCCCCCCAAAAAAAAAAAAAAAAAGTTTTTGCCACTGCCAGTGTCACCATTACGTACCAATATTTGACTCGCATAATTTCATATTTGGGCCCCCCTAAGAAATCCTGGTTCCGCTCCTGCTTGTGTCATATTTGCCCGATTTTGCACAAACTTTTTTTGGATTGGTTTGTCTGATTTTTCTGCTTCAAATGAAAGTAAGTTATTTTTGGAGTGGACTTGCCCTTTCATAATATCAAAATGATTACTTCCTCTCCTTCATCATCATCATCATCATCATTTATTTCTGTTTTGTTATTTTTCTTTCTCTCCCTCTTCTTTTTCCACGTCCCTCAACAGTACATTAGTTCACCTGATACCCCAATGCAATCTTTACATTTATCTTGTTATGTTCGTTTTTACATTCGAATAACGTGATTTCGAATTTGAGTGATTTTGAGGACGGAAAATAAGATCTCACAGAATTTCGCCAACTTTGCTCTAAATGATCTCGTCTAAAAATGATTGATGTCTCCCCAATAACTTTGGTTTTTGAAAAAATACAAGTCATAATTGAGCCATGTTACTCGAGATATCTCTTCTTTCAATGATGGTCTGGTAAACTTTAAAACTTTAAACTTTAAATAATTTGATTATTATTCATTCTTGTCCACAAATTCACAAATTCATTCTTGTCCACCAGCACTAAAAGGCAATACAATAAATCAAGACAGAAAATATCAGAAACTCCAAAGTAGTGTAATGATAAACCTTTAAATTTACCTTTTTAATAATTTGATAACCTATTTATTCTTGTCCACTGGCTATTAGTTATATACAACATTTCCCAACCTAATTCCTCATAACTTCCTTTCAATAAAAGGGGGAAAATCAGCCAAACCAATCAAAACAAATTGGGGCAAAATCGGATAACTAATAAGGAAGTTATGAATTTTTGAAAAAGTATGTAAAAGAAGATAGGACATACATGTGCATATCATAATTCCTGCAAAGTTCTACAGAATTATTTGCAACAAGAGCTATCGTTCTCACATTTTTTTTTGCAGAAGCCTGGGCCAAACAGTGGGAGGGGATGAAGAGGAAATCGACTCTCAGGATTTGTCATGGTACAGATTCACCTAATTTGAAGTACACATTGTGTGCGGTCAAGCCAGAATCCGATGACCGGGGTAATATTGTAAAGCACTTAGAAGCTCGGACATTCCCGACGTATTAAGCGCTATACAGTGCGTCCCAGAAAGAAACGAAACCAAGAATTATCGATGTTTTATCATAACTTAATCACAATTATAATTAAAATATGAAACATATTTGGAAAGCTTCTGTCCTTTGATGCAACTCATATAATGCATATTTCACGCATGAGTGATTAAAATGAATTTGAAGAGAGCGAACCAAAAAGTCATTTGGCGGACGGTATCTGAATTTCAAAGAGAAAATCACATTTCTAGAGAGTTGAGTTTTTGCCCTTTCATATGACACCTCAATTACGAAAAATGAGCTAGGAATAACAAAGTTCTGTTTGTTTAAAGTAGTGCTTGCATTTCCATTAATTTATCAACGAATTCGTTTTCACTGGCTGCCAGCCTTAGCAACAAGCAGAATTGACAGAAGACTTAACTCCGTTTCGTTGACAATCGGCCGTAGACAAAATACTTCATGCATGGCTGATTGTCAACGAAACGGAGTTAAGTCTTTTTTGTCAATTCTGCTTGTTGCTACGGCAGGCAGCCGAATTAGCCGATTTAGTGAAAGTTTATTTGCTGAAATTCAAATTGCTACATTTTTTAAACTTCAGTGTTAACAATTTCGGAGAGCTAGTGTGGATTCTTATTTGTGTAAAATAGATTAGAATCGTCAACAAAGAGTATGAATGATAATAGTCTAGATGAAAGATAAAAGTCATTGATTTACAATATGAATAATAAAATGAATAAAGAATGAACAAAGATTGAAAAGAGTACCAGAGAATAAGAGATGCAATATACCTTAAAATATGTGTAGATTATACCATAGAATAATTTGTAAAATATCATTGAGTATTTTATTTCATGACCGCGTTGAATCAGTCTTGTTTTTGAGATGGGTACCCCCCGGATATTTTCATTTGATAGTTTATAAAAATACACCCCTATAATATTCTTATAAAAATACGATGTTATGAAAGTTTTGTCCAATGTTTAATGTTTAATGCCATTATGGCTCCCCCTTAAAGGTATTACAAAGTTTTGGTATGGGGACATGAATTTGGTTCAAATTAACATATTGGAAGCATATGCGTTCCTACAATATTCATTGATCGTTGTCCCGGTAGAAATCGAGTCTAAAATTATGAAATTATAAATAATAAACTCTTTATGTTGTATAGCTCCCTCTCAAGGTCAAGATATCAATTTAGCTATGAAATAATGTTTCTTGACTAAAATCGACCGATTAGCTATTCCCGTTTGGAAATTATATATCACAACTAGATATTCTGAGATTTTCATGGTCGCAGCTACCATTGTACGGCCGTAGGCGCTATTTGAAATTTATCAAAATTTACCGGGAGCACCGGTAAATTTTTATATTCAATTTTTCTCGAAAACAGAAGTGTTTTAGGGGTTAATGTTTTTAGTGCTTATAATACATCCACAGGGGCATCCAAATATATCAAAATTGTAAAGATTCACTATCCACCCAATTTTCAAAATTTCCCCAAACTTTGTATTACCTTTAAGATCTCGGCCGCGAAAATTTGCACGCATGTCAAGTGAAGTGTATAGAATAATATGATAATTTCATTTTTTTTTTAATTCACTCATTTGCATATTTATGGTAATTTATGCAAATGAAATCATAAAAATCATATTTTTACCCATAAATCATATATTATTCATATTTAAACATCCTTTTTCACTACATACATTCAATAGACCATTCTGAATAATAATACAACAAAAAAAATCGGAAGAGCCAGCTTATTCCTTATGTTATCCCTTGTTTTAATAATTTCTTATGTATTTCATTGTTTTTTTAACTTATGTATTTCATTGTTTTTGTTGTTTTATTTCATTTCTTACTACAATTCAACTATTTTGACTCCAAAAACAACCCCCTAAACTTTAAACAAGACCCAATAACCCATGTTTGATCTGTTTTTAGGAAAAACGACTCTTCCATATGCTTTGTACACAAATCACGAAAATTTGCGATTTTCGGGCTGATATGCAAAGACAAAAGGTCACGTGCCTTGTAACCGTAGGTCCGATTTTCAAAAAAAATCTTTTAAAAGTTGCGCAAGACTCGAAAGAAAAAAGTCAGCGAGCAGCGGGGCGCCATCCATATGCGTTTCCGAGCAATCGGAAAAATCGTGGAGGGGGGGGGGGGGCATAATGGCCCCCACCCCCGGCCTTATTAGGGTTAAGGCATCAGCACAATATTAAAATTACAAAACTGCAACATTCCGAACGTTAAAACATACGTTCTAAACTATTCAGTTTACACATTAAAACTGAAAACTAGACTTAACGTCTAACTATGGTTGCCTGCCGTGGCAGATTACCCGTACTCTCTTCGATGAGTTTACCATGTGGAAATCAACGCGTATACTCAGTATAGCTATAGTGGAAAAATCCTTAATACAAACATGGCATATTCTCAGAAAATTTTCAAATAAAAAAACCCAATAAATCCCTGTTTAAAATGTGTAAAGATATCATAGCTGTAGGATTTTTTTTTTTTTGCCCATAAATGACATGTGATGGCACTGCCCATCGACTGAAACTGACTTAGCATTAATTCAAATTTATGACAAAATTACAAGTGCCATAGCTAACAAAGAGCATGTTATAGGTATATTCTGTGACGTGAGTAAAGCATTTGATACGCTCAATCACGCTATTCTACTCTCCAAACTCAGTCATTATGGAATTCGGGGTCAGCCACTCTTATGGTTTAAAGATTATTTAACAAACAGAAGACAATTTAATAGTTATGATTCTGATCCTCTTTTAATTCAATGCGGTGTTCCTCAAGGCTCCATATTAGGTCCACTGTTATTTCTTCTTTATGTAAATGATATTATCAATACATCCCCCCTTCTTTCTTTTATCTTATTTGCCGATGATACAAATATCTTTTATTCCCATAAAGACCTTAATTCGTTAAACAATACTTTGAATTATGAAATTAACAAAGTATCAGATTGGTTTAAATCCAATAAACTTTCACTTAATACAAAAAAGACTCATTTCATGTATTTTAAACATCATTCTCATAATACGGAAACACCTATACATATTAAAATCAATGGTATGCTACTAGAGAAGAAAACTAATTCCAAGTTTTTGGGTGTTCTTATAGATGAAGCCTTGACTTGGAATGATCATTTACACCAAGTTACAATGTGCATTTCCAAAAGTATTGGAATAATCTCCAAGTTAAAGTTTCTTCTACCCCATGCAACCTTATTCCTACTATATAATTCGCTAGTTCTCCCGTATATAACATATTGTAATAGTGTATGGGCAAATTGTGGTTCGACAAAAATTAATTTTATTTTCAAACTGCAAAAGAAAGCCTTACGTATTTGTACAGGTTCGCATTTCTTAGCTCACACTGATCCTTTATTCTATAAACTTAAAACACTAAAAAATTTCGATCTGAACACTACTCAAGTAGCAGTTATTATGTTTAAGTACATTAATAATCTGCTTCCACCATCCTTTGATAACATGTTTAGGTTTAATAATTCCGTTCATTCATACTCTACTCGCATATCTGGAAACTTCCATCTTACAAACCCCAAATTATCAATAACACACAAATCTGTTAGACATTCTGGCCCGCACATTTGGAATGATTTACCCGACAACATAAAGTCTTGTTCAACCATCTACTCCTTAAAAGCTACACTTAAACGACAAATAATACAATCATATGCTCCCCTCTCTTTAAGTTAGTATAACAAAACCGTGACTTATTTATTTTTTATCATGCAACTGCTCACTGCACCTGCACTTGCACCGCACCCTCTTGGTCACTCAGTTTTTCGAAGAGAGTTATGTCGCCAATTCTTTTTACGAGGCCGCCATCCATCTCCAGCCTAACCGCTCACGATGGTGGTCTCCTGCGTTCCAAATTACCTCTCTAATTTATTGAAAATATTTCATATTTCTTATGTTATTGTATGCTTCGTACATGTTTATCGAATGATATAATTGTACATGATTTTTTATTTAATTACTTTTGTAAACATTGTATTCATTGTATTTGTTATTGTTCGAAATTTTGTACTTTGACTTTGAATTTGTATATTTTTGAACGCAGAAATAAAATCAATCAAACAAACAAACAAAAGTGATCAGGACAAAAATATGAAGCTTATAACTACTTAGTCAGGATGGAATCGTCTTTGATCTTGGCAAAGCGGACAAGTATAGCCTATAAAGCTGATATTAATAGTCAAGGAGTTAGACTTGTGACGGTTTCGCAAAACGCGCCCCAGGTTCCTCTGCGTCCATTAACAATCTTCTGTTGTCCCGACTTTAATCGGGATCGTCGTCGGAATTGTCGTCAGAACAGCTGCGGCACTTGTGCGAGATTTTTAGGAACATCTCCTCGATATTACGATACATGATCGCCCAAATGAAGCCTTCCAGAGGCATCACGAGGCTAAATGTAGTCAATATTCCATGCACGACTTTCAAGGTCTCTTCGTTCCCGGCGAGGTACGTCTCTGAGAGCTGGCTGGCGATGTAGACATTCGGCATACCGACGGCGAGCGAGACCGCGCAGCAGACATTGAACGGGAGGCTGGCGAAGAGAGCAAAGACGATCCCGCATACAAAGCCGATCGGTGGTAACGATATGGTTCCGACCCAGATGCGCCAGTCGACCATGTAATATTCGGGGTTGGTGATGCCATTTAGGACAGGGGTGATGACGGCGGCGATCCAGAAGGCATTGCTGCAGATCTGAGAGAAAGAAGACGGGGAGGTGCAAGAAAATGAGAGAGAGAGAGAGAAACGGTGAGACATTGGAATCCAGAGATTGATAGATAGATAGAGAGAGACAGATCGAGACAGAGAGAGAGAGAGAAAAAAATGAGATAGAGAAAGACTAGTATACAATTTCAGAGACGGATCGAAGGCCTAATTCGCTTTGAACTGTAAGAAAAAAAGGTGGTCTGTGAAATACCTTTTCGGCTAGATATTGGGGAGAGGAAATGCAATGTGTAATATAGATGGGTATGCAGGAAATACAGGGAGATAGCAATTAGGATGACGAATAATCACCGTTACGGTAGCTTTTTTCCGTCAAAAGGAAAGAGACAAAAATAGTTTACCCGTCCTGAAATCAACGATATAATAGCCTAAAAGAGCTTATGCTGAACATCAGGGAGTCGGACGTTTTTGGAGGACAACAGAATGTACTCCGTTATACGTATCAGTGAACGTGCATGACCTGTTGGCCTAACGGCACGGTGCCTTGCTGTGAAAAGGGTCTTCGGACGAGACATGGGGAGTGTTTCACAAAAAGTAAAATCGACTTTAAGTTGGACTTAACTATGTCAGGCCATTTATGCCACTGGTTGCTCTCACCATTGGTCTCTCAATTATGATATTTAGATAATATTTTTTCCTTCAATAATGAAAAATCAAAAAAGCTAAATTCAAAATTTTTGTGACCACAATTTGTAAATCCCCGAGAAACCAATGCCAGGAATGGTTAGATAAACTATTGGCATGAACGGCCTGCCATAATTAAGTCCAACTTAAAGTCGATCTGAGTCTTTTTGAAACACTCTCCTGGTACTTTTGTACATCATTTTATGAAGGTCCCTTTTTGTAGTGCCCGTGATAAGTAGGCCTATGTAAGTCTATAAAATGATTAATATGCATGCAATAAGTTCATTATACCTTCAAATTAGTGGAACTATTAAAATTACAGTGTTAGAAGGACATTTACACTAATGTTCTCCTTTAAAAAAAAAAACAACAACAATAATTTGCCTATTTCTGACCGTTTTGGGACGCCGATAAAAAAGAGCAATATTCTTGTTGCAAAATATTAAACCAAAACTGGCTACTTTTCGAAGAATACTTAGCGACATGACTGTTTGCGATTACTTACCAAATTTATGTGAAGAAAAAAGATCATGAGGCAAGTTCAGAAACGGGTGAAGAATAGATCACACCAGGGGCGTACGCAGGGGGGGGGGGGGGTTTGAGGTTAACCCCCCCCCCCCCCTTGGTATTTTTATGTGTGTAAACGCCCCTAAAAAATCCTAACCCCCCCCCCCCCCCCTTTGGTTTTTTTGTTTGTTGTTTAATTATAAAAAATAATAATAAAAAAATAAAAAAATTATACCCACGGCTAACCTAAAAAAGGTGACCTTACCCCCCCCCCCCCCCAACGAAGAAAAATGTCAAATTATGAAATTTCGAGACCAAAAAACCAAAAAAAAGTGTCCGCTTACACCCCCCCCCCCCCCCCCCCCCACTGAGCGACTTTTCGGCCGGTTCGATTTTCGAATTTTCGGGAGCAAAATATTTTCAAACCCCCCCCTTGAAAAAATCCTGCGTACGCCCCTGGATCACACCATTATTTATAAAGGTTCTTGAAAATTTGGAACACGTTCAACATATTTTCCTCGTTAGTTCGACGAACGTAAGATGAACATGAATTTCAAAAGAATAGTGGTGATTCTAGCAGATGCATATAAATGCATATTCGCTGCTTTTACCCGCTGTTCCCATTGCAATGAGATGCCCTTTTCAAAAATTGTTCTAAATCCCCCTGTCCCTTTCTTCATCAGCTTTAAGTGTGACTACAAGCAAGTCCAGGTTCTGTCCGTTTTTATATATTTTTTTAATTCTTCAATCATGTGTGTCCTAACTCCCCTATTTTCACGCATCCCAAACAGATCGCGTGATCCCCCCCAAAAAAAATTAAAAAAAATAAAAATAAAAATAATAATAATAATAATAATAAATACAAAAAAAAAAAAAAAAAAAAAAATATATATATATAAAAAATACACCCGAGGCTGAGAATGAAAAGCAAGGACTGTATCCGTTTCAGCGTTGAGGGTGTGTTATGTTCTAAGCTGATCATGATTGGGGGCACGCGACCCGGAAACAGTCCATGCATATATAATACAAGCCTACCTTTGCCATTAGCCTTCCTTTGATTTTCCCGTAGGTCTTCTGGTACAGCACACCCAGGACAGTAGGAACGATTATCAACAGCTCGGTCATGATAATGTTGAAGGGTGCGGCGATGACGTAATACTCATTTGTCCAGTTACTGGCATAGAAGGAGAACCACAACGGGATGAGTCCGACGGAGAGGGCGGTAGAGAACATGGCCATACACATCCTGTACGCGAAGCGGACACAAAGGGAAAATGAATTGAATTTCTTTATTGTCATGCACAAATAAAAGAAAGGCATAAAGATCATCTTACGACTCACATTTTTATAAAACATAACAATAGATTAACATATCATAAACAAATAACTACAAATAACACAAATAAAATAACAGTGTAATACAATTTCATCTCTCTGTTGAGAGCCAGAGGAAATATGTGTAGTATTTGTACTCCCCCCTCTCCCAGCAGACAAAACTAACTTGAATATATTCTAGAAAATGTACATGCCAACAATCAATGACATATGAATAGGAAAAATCACAGCCAAGATCTAAAATCAATTATTCATCAATTATTACAAATTTCAGATGAATGCTGTATATTTTTGCTGGCAGACATAACTAAACGTACATCTTAACTGGATATCAAAGAGGAGAGACAATAGAAAAAGAGATGAAGAGAGAGAGAGAGAGAGAGAGAGAAAGGAGGAGAGGAAAAATTTCATTCCAAAATTTGTTCTGTACACTGTAAGTCATAATGAGGGAATAATTTATTTTATCCCAATTTATAGAATGATTTTGACAATGATTTATTCCTAATAGATCTAAATAATAGTATACATTCTCAGATTTTATTGCATAATAATTTGTGAGAGAGAGACAGAGAAAGCCGGAGAGAGAGAAAGAGATAGGAAAGAGAGAGAGAGGAAAATGTATGCATATATACAATTATAATCTTATCGCTGGAAGGATATTATAGCCATGGATTTGTTTTCTTGTTATAAAATCTTTTTATAAAACTCCGAATATCATAAATATTGGGATCAAAGAAAAGATTGGGAAAGATTTTTTTTTACGAACCCCACAATGACGACGCCGTCGCCGTAGTAGACGAGGATGGCACACAAAGGCGACACCGGGGAGCAAGCCAACATGATCATAGCCAAAGCCTCGTTGGCAGACATGTCGAGGAGGAGGGCGAGGCCGTAGCCGATGACAGGCTGGAATAGGGACTGGAAGGTCAGCCCGATGACGACGCTCTTGGAAAGATGCGTATCCTTATCTGAGAAGTCTTTGATCGAGATGACGCAACCCATGCCGAAGAGCGCAACGAAAATGCTTGCGCTGCTGATGTAGAATCGGGCTGACGCAAGGGACGATACCAACGCCTATATTTGGGAGAGAAAGAAAATGAGGGACAATTGTGCTTTGGGTCAAAGGTGTGGGCCCGAATTCACAAAGGAGGTTTGTCGACAAACCTAGGTTTATGTGCGTCATATGACTCGTTTCGATGCGTTTCAGACCAAGGTTCAGACAAACCTCGGTCTGAAACGTGTCATATGACGCACATAAATCTATTATTTGGTGAATTCGGGCCGTGATCTTTGCTAATCGAAATTCATACAACAAAATACTCCATGATACTTCTTCTTGAATAGTAACAAAGTTGCAAGAGTGAAACAGAAATTAAATCACATACCCAGGGGCGGCGATCCGGGGGGGGGGGGACAAGCCCACTCAATTTCCTTGGGGGGGGGGGGTGTCGTCCCCTCCGGAAAATTTGAAAGAGTGCACAACAATTGTATAGCAAATACTGACTTAAGACTGTAACACACTTTTAGGCTCTGAAGGGTTCAAGAGGCGTAGGCGTTTAGACAAACAGAGATACAAAAATCTCCTCGCTCGGTCGCTAACCTCCCTCGCATAATATCCTTCAAAATGTACAGGTAAATATTGTAGAAAATCTGTAGTCCGTTGGTATCACGTAGTTAGTTTACATTACATGTTTACAAGTAATATATTAGTGCTACAAAAATGAATATTCCGCTTGCTCTTTTCAGTAAGGAGTCCCTATACAACATATATATATATATATTTGCCAGGCTGATATTTACCATTTCAACTCCCATAGCGATATCAATATACACGTATATGACGGGGGCCTAGAGTGGGAAATAGAAATCCGATCCATGTCCAACCTCCCTGCCTACTAACATTTACCCACTAAACTGATATTTACAACCCTTCGGACTGCACACTAATTACCGGCAAAGTAAAAGTGAAGTGTGAAAAAAGGGTCTATTGCTTGGTTTTATACTATAGCTTTGCTAAGGAGTGTAATTTTGTAATACAACAACAGTTCAAAAACCTGTGAGGGGGTAGTCATCACTGCGGTCACTTTAGCCCTTTCGTTCACTATGCTCCCTCGTCCCTCGCACTGACGTACTGATGGGGGCATTGGGGCAGTAGCCCCCCTCCCCCAATAAAATTCAAACATTTTTCTCAATTTTTTGTAAATTCTACTTTTGTATGCGTTTATGGAAAATGACAAATTCCCAATTTTACGGTCAGGCAAAATATATTCTTATTTAGAAGCCGTTCAGGCATTTTCAGAAAGCAGGATTTTGGCTAAACTGCAGAGGGATTGTGCTATAGTGGATACTTCTCGGGACTGTAAACGTAAATGTACGGAGTTCGAATCCCTAACAGACATTAATCTATATTTGTCACTCTATACTCATTAGCGCTATTTTGCCAGAGCTATAGCCGGGGTTATTTAATATCCAAAGTCCTTATTAAATGTAACCTAATGAAATTATAAAGACGTTATATCACAATGCGTTATAATTGCGCTGTACAATTAGGACGGAATAAAACTGTGTTTTGAATTGATGCAAAACTCATATCATTGCGAAGGGGAAGCCTTACTGATCAAATACAACAACTCTCCTCTTCAAAATATGTTTGGGGCCCGCAGTAATCAACTCTCAAAAATGTTAGTTTTGAGATCCAGATTTTCTGCCTTCAGCGGTCCTTTGTAGAGCGTCAATATTTGTGACATCACACACGGGACACGGCTGGCTAGCTGCAGACTGCTACACGCGCGACTCCGGTACTGATCTGTTTGTCCAGTGTGTGACATCACTATTCAGAGCTCGCTACGCTCGTGTGTTTGGCTTACGTTCAGGGGCGTTCGGGGGTCTAAGAAGGGTCTTGAAAAATTGCATTTTACGCGTTTCCATGATATCTTTGATTTCTCAGCAAATTATTCGTGTTTTTCAAGAGAAAATCTTTCCATCCATATGTAATTTGTTCTAATTATCAGTTGTAGTGAATTTTTCTTTGTGTAGCTCCTTTAAAACATGCTTTCGATTTTTCTCGACCACTCACCCTCTCATCTGCCCTTTCTGTTGACAAAATCCTGT
The DNA here is from genome assembly GCA_035222895.1 of Strongylocentrotus droebachiensis. Lineage (NCBI taxonomy): Eukaryota > Metazoa > Echinodermata > Echinoidea > Camarodonta > Strongylocentrotidae > Strongylocentrotus > Strongylocentrotus droebachiensis. The sequence goes on along the minus strand of JAVYIG010009185.1, from coordinate 19,297 downwards.
ATCCGCCCTGAAAGACTTACCTGATGACCATTTTCGTGGGCTTCCTCCGGAGAAACACTGTTGGTCAAGTTGGAGTGAATGACCTCCATTATGATAAGAAAGAAACCAATTCAACGTCACAATCTGTGGAAAAGGATAACAATGTTATTTGAACGTATTATGATGACAATAATATCGATTGTAATTATAGACAAACGAACCTATACCCTAATTACTTCCGATGTTAAATACAGTCAGTATAAAATGTTGTACTCAAGAGCTTTCATTAATTCATTTGATAATGTGTAATAATTTGATTGTAGCACGTTGTTATTCACATATTTATCTATCATATTCCAAAGTTTCTTTTACTTGTGTATATTGTTTCTGCCATTGTTATCCACTTGTTGTAAAAAAAAATATCTCAATTTCAATCCAACCACACGTTTTGGTTCCAATAAAGAAATAATTGAACACAAATATTTATTAACATACACCCATCCCCCCCCCCCCACAGACAGGTAAGTATTGTTGATCCCTAACGGAATAGGAGGAGGAAGAAGGAGAACAAGAAGAACAAGAACAAGAAGAACTAGAAGAACAAGAAGAAGAACAAGAAGAAGAACAAGAAGAAGACAAAAACAAGAACAAGAAGAAATCCCAATCTTTGCATGAGCAGACAAAGTTCATTTTGAAATTGAATACAGTAGTATATAGAATTGATGTTTATTACCATGGTCCGTTGTGCTATAAGTTTTGTATATAAGGCAATCAAGAAGCTTTCAATATATCTATTACCTCCCCCCCCCCCCCCCCCCCCCCCCACTGCCCTAATGGTCAGAGGACTCTCGACCTGTCACCGGAGTCCGATATAAACCGGTTAAAAGTCCGTAGGGTAGTCCCATGATACCAGCACATTTCAGCTATTCAATCATTACAAACCCCATTATAACAATTAGTAATGTAATGTCGTTTATTCAAGGATTAATGAGACCTATTGTTGACACAGTATTTTATTCACGTTATGAGCCATAAAGCAGGATGTTGCAGCGTTGTTGATTATCAACGCAATATACCGATAACAATATTTGCATATACTCGACGTGCTCATCATCATGATCATGATACGATGTATTTATTACTGAATATTATTATTATTATTGTTATTATTATATTCATAATGAACAGGGCTGCCGTTAAACTAGAAAGAGAGAAATAAAGAAGATAACGAATATGTTCATGATTTGATTTGTTTTCTTTGATGATAACGACTTCGATAATGGTCATGTTGATTTATATATTTCATTTATTGGTCTTTTTTAGTATGGTGGCTCAATCAGTAGTTAAATACTGTTTTCCCTGGAGGCCCTACAACATAAATATAGGATTTCCCGGCCAAATTCGCGTGCTTCTCATTCGAATTCATTTACTTTGCATTTAAGTTAGCGCAGATCGGCTTTGCCATGCCAATTATCATTCAATTTTCAAGTTTTTGTATTTAATTTAGGATTTTGGTCGAAGGGTTTCATAGATCTGTCATTCAATTTAGAAACTGCTCAACTAGCATTCAAATTAATCGTCACTTGTCGAGGCGTCATTTTTATCATTCAAATTAACACCTGTCATTCGTATTCGTAATATTTTTATTCAAGTTAGGAATGTTAGGGGGAAGAATAGTAACAAACTTTTACAGTTTTTAAATAATGGAGTTAAAATGCATGATTTGCCATAGGGGTCTAAGCTGTTATTCCATTTATTTATTTTCAGGACAATGCAGATGGGTGTAGTCAGATATAAAGTAAAGAAGGGGTGAAATCATTTCATTTCATTTCATTTCATTTCTTTATTGTGTCCATATAGGATAATTGTTTATATGCACATGAACAATCTTGCTTCAACATATGAACATAGGAACAACATATAATTGACATTCATAGGGCCCTGTTTTAGTATACATTGCCCGGATACATTGATATAATATAGGATTTCCCGGCCAAATTCGCGTGTTTGTCATTCGAATTCATTTACTTTCAATTTAAGTTAGCGCAGATCGGCTTTGCCATGCCAATTATCATTCAATTTTCCAGTTTTTGTATTTAATTTAGGATTTTGGTCGAAGGGTTTCATAGATCTGTCATTCAATTTAGAAACCCCTCAACTAGCATTCAAATTAATATTCACTTGTCGAAGCGTATTTTTTATCATTCAAATTAACACCTGTCATTCGTATTCGTAATATTTTGTATTCAAGTTAAGAATGTTAGGGGGAAGAATTGCAACAAACTTTTACATGTTTTAAATAATGCAGTTAAAATGCATGATTTGCCATTGGGGTCTAAGCTGTTATTCCATTTATTTATTTTCAGGACAAAGCAGATGGGTGTAGTGTGACATAAAGTAAAGAAGGGGCGAAATCAAGGAATATGGCATTTCTGTACGGACATTTTCATATACCCGGGAAAGGTGGGGGTACCCTCAATCGCCCCTTTTTACTACAGACTCGGAATTTTACAAAAGTAATTCACATCGTCTCTTATACCCAGCACACCCCTCTGCTTTTCTTAAAGAGTTTCATAGTTTACTTGCCCGCCAGCAGATCGATGACTAAATACATGGCTAAATAATGATGTTCAAATTGTTGACTCTAGTCCCTACCCCAGTCACAATATTGTACCCTTCTTCTATAATGAAATTATGATGAAATTATGATAATTTTATGATGAAACATAAGACAAACAACTTCCTTACATGAACATTTACAAATATACTGAGACCATCAGGTCCGTACATGCAAGTCGCTTTTTTCTTCTTAACAATCAAACTTAAATGCTGATGAATATTAGATAAATCTAATAAGTATAAGAGTATAAATGCAAGAAAATGAAATATGATGAAATACACATGAAAAAACAATCTTGAAAGAAAAAGAATGAGCTATAAAAAGTGTGTAATAAACGAGAAATGTATATTGACCATCAATTTAAGTGCACAAAGTGCTAATTTGAATGCTACAAATGAATTAGAATGCTAGAAGTACACCGTTGCGTTGTCAGAAAATCGTGTTGCGCCAAATCGAATGACCAAATAGCGAAAGAAGCACATTGTTCATTAATTTAAATGAAACATACGTAGATTCTAACGAAAATTCCATAGATTTGAAAACTAGAAAAGGGAATATAAACCCGAGATATACCTGACTGCACTAAAAACGTCGAATTCGAACGCAAGACAAATTAATTTGAATGACAAACTCGCGAATTTGGCCGGGAAATCCTATATACAGGATCATGATGAATATACATTTAAATACTCTTTCTTCTTCTTCTTCTTCTTCTTCCTCTTCTCTCTTTCTTCCTTCATACCCTCCATTTTTTTTAATTCTTATAATATTTATGCTCTAATCTGAAGTAGGTATTTGTGTTTAAAATTATTTCTTGATATGGTATAACAGTAGGGGTACAACAGTAAAGTAAGTATACTAAAACAATATATATATATTCGTGTAACATGTCAATGATGGTATTTTGCATGGTTTTCACATTCTCTTCTCTTTACTGGGTTTCATTAACTACTCTTATGGAAAGTGGAATGAATGAATTAATGCGGCGACTAGTTAACTTGCTTTAACAGATCTCAATCTTCGTCCGCTTCTCAGGTGTATGTACTGGTCATTAAGGGGGTGGGTTAGATCAGACATAATGGATAGGGTCTTAGATACTACTCTTTCCTTACAGACTTCATCTAGGTCAACAGTATGGTTCATTATGTTGCTGGCTTGTTTTACAACCCTTCTCAGCTTTTGTTTGTCACTTTGCCTTTCATCGTTAAACCAGATAATGGAATAAAATGTAATGGTACTCTGAATTATCGACTGGTAAAAGAGAAACAGAATTCTATCGGTCACATGAAAGTCCTTTAACTTTCTAAGAAAATACAAACGCTGGTTGCAAGGGATATGGCATTTCTGCAAGGACATGTTAATATACCCGGGAAAGGTGGGGGTACCCTCAATCGCCCCTTTTTTTACTACAGACTCGGAATTTTACAAAAGTAATTTACAACGTCTCTTATGCCCAGCACATCCCTCTGTTTTTCTTAAAGAGTTTCATAGTTTACTTGCCCGCCAGCAGATCGATGGCTAAAGACATGGCTAAATAATGAATCTTGTTCAAATTGTTGACTCTAGTCCCTACCCCGTCACAATATTGTACCCTTCTTCCATAATGAAATTATGATGAAATTATGATAAATTTATGATGAAACATAAGACAAACAACTTCCTTACATGAACATTTACAAATATACTGAGACTATCAGGTCCGTAGATGCAAGTCGTTTTTTCTTCTTAACAATCAAACTTAAATGCTGATGAATATCGGATAAATCTAGTAAGTATAAGTCTATAAATGCAAGAAAATGAAATATGATGAAATACACATGAAAAAACAATCTTAAAAGAAAAAGTATGTAATAAACGAGAAATGTATATTGACCATCAATTTAAGTGCACAAAGTGCTAATTTGAATGCTACAAATGAATTAGAATGCTAGAAGTACACCGTCGCGTTGTCAGAAAATCGTGTTGCGCCAAATCGAATGACCAAATAGCGAAAGAAGCACATTGTTGATTAATTTGAATGAAACATACGTAGATTCTAACGAAAATTCCATAGATTTGAAAACTAGAAAAGGGAATATAAACCCGAGATATACCTGACTGCACTAAAACCGTCGAATTTAAACGCAAGGCAAATTTGACCGGGAAATCCTATACTACATTTACAAACAAATTGATGTAAACAATACAAATCGAGACAAAATAAATTCAGTTACATGATTATAACAATAATAATAGTCGTATAGTCACTGGATGTTATCGTATTTACTCTATTGATTTCAACAATATTTCCGAGATTTGGTTTCATAGAGATTATTGGATTACGTTTTAATATTTTGTTTTGTTAGTCAATTTAATCCATTGCAACTATTATCTGGACAGAGTCGACCGTTTAATGATTGAACATATGCTAGTCATTTGAAACCAGTTTTCAATTATGAGAAGATTTAATACAATATGTGTGTGGGTAGTGTATTTAGTCCGTAACATTATGGCGTTCTTCTTCTTTATTTTCTTCTTATTATTCGTCTTCTTCCTCCTCCTTCTCATCTTCCTCTACTTAATTTTTTTCTCTTCTTCTTCCCCTCCTCTGCTTCTAATTCCTCTTCTTCTCCCTCTCCTCCTTCTCTTTTCCTTCTCATTCACGGTCACCCTCTCAACCTCCTCCTCCTTCTTTTTCTTCTTCTCCTTCCTCTTCTTCTACGATCTTCTTTTTTTTCCCTACAAAGTACGTTTCCTTCAACCCTGAATATCCTTGCAGAATTACTTCATGAGAAGCGTGCGTTGAAGAACAAGCTGCATGTGTGCCAATATTTCATATACGGTACAACTAAAAAAAAAAAAATCGCCGTTGATCTATGCAAGTTTTCTTCGTTCTTTTGAATCATAACAATCTGATGAGATTAATTATTTTTAACTTACCAAGCAAATGTCTTCAGCAGATTTGCGTCAATGTGCTCCCTAGCTGTACCATCGTAAGCAATTGGGTTCCAAGGTAGTCCGATCTATAAAGACCCACTTGTCGAAATGTTGGCCAGATTCACTCACGCAAATGAGTTCCAATTAAGTCAAGTCAGTGAATTAGTTTGGATGCTAACTTAATTAAATCACTCAAGATGGTATTCTTTTGAAGAGCCACGTACGACAAGTTTGGGATACATTCAAAGTCGATAAGTCAATGACAACATTTCTCTATAAATTCGACTCCTTTTAGTTTTAGCGCGCTGTACTGTGCTCTCGTCTGGCATCAGTGCACTGAGATTCAGCTTTATAAAACCCCGTATTTGGGTCTTTGCTTTTTCCCTTTAGAATGCAACATAAATCCTCTTTTAAGTTCTCTTTTTGTGGGTTCCTTTTAATTTTTGACCTCGGAGTCCAAAACCTTATTGTCCATTCAGCAGGCCTAAGTATTTCACGTTGAGCCATTCAGTGGTTTTGTATAACACTGGAGCATAGGCGCCGGAAGTGGGGGGGGGGGCCCCCCCCCCCCCAGTTAAAAAGTGGGGGGCAAAACGCATTTTTGCCCCCCAAAAACGCCCCCCCCCCTCCAAAAAAACAAACAAAAAAACAGTAAAGGAGTAAACATGGTTTGTATTTTTAATCCAAAAGAACGTAACAATAATAAAAACCTAAATTAAATCACATATACAATTCCATTCAAAGAAAAAGGAAAGTTCACAGGAATTAAATTTCATAAACATTGCGCATGCCACCTATACGATATTTATCAATGGAGGTCTCTACAATAGCGATACGCGTATATCGTGGACATATTGTGCGAGAATGGGAATACGTGTCCGTTTTTTTGTCATAGGGGTGAGAAGACATGAGCCCCTGAACGCTGGTGTACTGATGGGGGGGGGGGGGTGATGTATTTCCTATTCGAAACAAGTGATATACAAATGTTGATGTTGTGACATAATTTTCCGGCATTTTTTCTCCATTTTTGTTGTAAGTCATACCTTTTTATGCGTTTGGTGAAAAATAAGAAATTCCCAAATTACAGTCAGGCGAAACACGCTTATTTAGAAGCCTTTATGTCATGGTCTGCAAAGTGGCTGGGCTCGAGCCCCCCCCCCCCCCCCTTTTTTGAAAAAGTATGTTAAAGAGAAAAAGAAAGAAAGAATGAGAACACCAGAGCTTATGGGGGCTCCGCCCTCGGACCCCTACCAAGGGACCTAAGGCGGGCCCTTGGATGCTCATCTGACCGTAATTAAATACCTAAAACCCCCGAGCTTCCAGGGGCTCTGCCCCCTAGACCCCAACAAGGGCTCTAAGGCGGGCCCCTAGATGCTCCTCTGACCGTAATTAAATACCTCAAACCCCTGAGCCTCCGGGGGCTCTGCCCCCTGGACCCCACCAAGGGCCCTAAGGCGGGCCCCTGGATGCTCATCTGACCGTAATGAAATACCTCAAACCTCTATGCTTCCGGGGGCTCTGCCCCCTGGACCCCACCAAGGGCCCTAAGGCGGGCCCCTGGATGCTCATCTGACCGTAATTAAATACCTAAAATCCCTGAGCTTCCGGGGGCTCTGCCCCCTGGACCACACCAAGGGCCCTAAGACGGCCCCTGGATGCTCATCTGACCGTTGTTAAACATTATAACCTCTGAGTTTCTGGGGGCTCTCCCACTCCCTTGGAACATGTCAATTGCTTTACAGAGGGTCACTGGATGCTCATCTAACCGTAATTAAATACCTAAAACCCCTGAGCTTCCGGGGGCTCAGCCCCTTGACCCCCTGCCGAGGCTCATGACCCGGGACCCCACGCCAATTTACGCTCTACCTGATCGATAATACTCCACTTTGAAAAACGTTCCGCGGGACCTGCATGTAACGTGTAAGACTGGTGGTGATGCGGATTTTTCGTCTGCCCCCCCCCCCTTCCGAACTTTTTTTCTTATTACGTCACTGCCTCTGGAATGTGAGCCCCCTGGAATGTTTGCCCCCCCCCCCCCCCCAATCCCAAACTGCTTCCGGCGCGCCTGCACTGGAGAACAAACAGTAGGCCTACTGCCACTGGTGATTTTGGAATGCCCAGCCACGCAGGGCTAGGTGGAACTTTTTGTTTGGTGTTGGGTTTTTTGGCCCCTGTTCGGTGGCTTAGTATAAATCTTGAGAAAAAACAGTTGCTTTTGAATGCCTAGTCATATAGTTCTAGGTTGAACTATAGAGAGGAGAGAGAGAGCTTAGCGAGATAGAGAGAGAGAGAGAGAGTGAGATGAGCTAGAGATCGAGAGATCGAGAGAGAGAGAGAGATGAGAGAGAGAGAGAGAGAGAGAGGAGAGATAAATATAGGAAATCTATAGCTAGGAGAAAGAGAGGGATAGCGAGATTGGGAAGGGAGAAGGACGAGACCTGAACATCTTTTTCGTTACCCACTCATCATGTTAAATGGGTGTTGTTGTTGTTGTTGTTTGGTATTATCGGCGTTTCATTCTTTTTTAGAATATTTACGCCTTTCACTTTGTTTCTTTTTTTTTCCTTCTATTTTTTGGTACTATTTGTAAATTCATACTCTTCTCTTTTTTGGGGGATAATATAATCTCAGATCTACTGGTCCATGGTCCATCTACTGGTGTATTTGTTAATTCGCATTTTATTCACCGAGTAGAAACGGCGGAACCAAAGACGTTTAAATATAATTACTCAGTTTTGAATGCTTTAATATTTCTTTTCTCTAAAAAACGGTTAAAAAAAAACCCTGTCGTGCACTAGCTAATTAAATCAGCTATTAGTTGCAGCAATATTTCTTTGTTGCGGTGTATTGTTCTGTATCTAAATAGGACTTTTTTTTCTCTATTTCCCTATCATTTCCCCTTTTTAAAATAAATAATTCCCATTCAATTTTAATTATAGAGTTCGAATTTCCATTCACATATTAATTATATTTCTAAATTAAAGTCATATTTGCTCGATCAATGAAACAAATTGAATTCATTTTCAATTCAACTGACACAGAAATCAGAAAATAACACTTCTACAAACCGGGATTAAATCATGTCACTTTAAGAAAAGGCGCTTAAAGGGATAGTTGAGTTCTGTTTTCAGACCGCAAATGCCTTCAAAGTGCATGGTTATTGCTCTTATTCTTATCTATGACATTTCTAGTGCCCTTTTAGAACCTAAAATTGCTATGAACAGTTAATTTTAGACCCCAATATGTGTGAAATTAGCCAATACGATCATACCAATACAGCTCCACTTAAAAAAAAAACATGATGACCGTTAATTAATGTTTTAATTAAAAATAAAAATACATGTTCCGGCTGGTTGTGCATACTATAAGCAACACGAAAATGCCAACAAAAAAGCTAACATCGGTATTGGCTGAAATACGACGTAAAAGCCGTTATTTCTTTTTTTCAACGGTTTTTTCAAATTTTTCAAAATATCTAATATTTGTGGTGGTACGAAATCGTTATATTTATGGATATTTCAGCCGTCTCTGAACCAATTTTGACCAAACAAAGATGATTTTGTCATTTAAATATAATGTTCTTTCAAATTTGACACTCAGTTTTTCATTATCTCACAAAAAAATATTTTGTGTAGCGCCCTCTGCAACAGAACTCAACTATCCCTTTAAGAGTTTAACATTTTAAAAAACGTCATCACCTTCCCTTTCCTCCGAAACCGTATTTTTGGTAAGTTCTATTCTGTGTAAGTGTAATCGAGAAGGAATTCACTTTGTTTCATTAATTAAATACGGATAATATGATTAATTGAGAAAGTATTATAGGTTTTTCCGGTCAATTTCGTAAAAACAGCAATCAATTTCATTAACGTATATTCATGTTCGAGCAAATTTTCCCCACTCGTTGCTCCCCTGTTTCATTTTAAACTTGTTGCATTCAATTTCGTTTCGGGTCACCGAATTTTCTGAACATGCACATTCAAATTAAAGCTTGGTTCAGTCAACTTGGAAATGCGTAAGGGTCATTCAATTTCGCCAATGTTGAGTGGGAGGTGAATTCTTTGGCGAATTGCGTTTTCATTTTCGTCTATGGGCAACCTCTTTCGCAATCGGGTCATTCAAATTAAAACTAGACCTCATAATCATAGTATGAGGCTCGATATTCATTCGGATATTCAGTATTTCATGTTCATTTCTTTATTCTTTTTCTCTGTGATCTTTTCTGACATGATTTCACATTATATTAATTTTGTCTGATATATTTATATTGCATTTTGTGTGTTCTCTTGCTTTCGACATTCTTTATTTTTGTTGAAACATCTCTTTATTCATATCTTCATATTTTTCATTATAAATGCCTCAGGGATTATTTTTGTAATGTTTTTTTTTATCAATCTTGATTGAGTAAGTGATCTTTCATTCTTTTCATACATCTTTTTCTTTATTCATCATTGTATTTTGTTTCCATCATGTCCATGTCTATTAAACCTGAACTCTACCTCTGTCCAAGATCTGTTTATATATAGATTGTGCTTAGAAGAGAAGTCACAAATATTATTGTGCACCTTCTCTGGGGACAGTTACCTGTGTAATGACAAAACGAATACGCATGTCATTCCTTCGAGTAAATTTTGCATAAAATTATTCAAACAGAATTATATTAAGTGATAAATTTACATCAAATGAAAAGCAATGCACAAATGTCACATATGTATGCCTATTCGTGAAATTGAATGCACGAAGACATACCACCGTCTGTCCGGCGCGAATTTGAATGCTCTTTGCATGCTTTTCTAAATTGAATGCTCGTTTTGCACGTCTCTGTGACAAGAGTATGAAATCGCCTGCTACTAAATCAAATTGAATGACGCAATTAGCTTTTTGAATGTTGATCTACATAGTCATTCAATTTCGCACGAACTTGAATGAACGTAACGTTACTTAGGATGCTAAGTTTACGAAGTTGGGCGGGAAAACCAAGATGTGAGAGAAAGTTGAATTTCATGGGGAAGTATTCAGTTTATCCCATAATTGCATTGTACATGTACAATCCCAAAAAGAAAAGAGGTGCAAGTGGACGACAAAATAAATATTGTTCAACTTATGTGTTCATTTCTTTCACAATTTCACAGCTCAATTAATGCAACCAATAAAAACGTAAATAAAAACAGATGGACACACTCCTACAATTGCACGATTTGTAAGTTACCACACAAAAATAAATCTTGCCATGAATAATATTCAGATAGGCTTTAAAACATCTTTCAAAACTTAAATGTCTGGAACGGTATATACATGTAGAGCCAATTCGTTGCTTTGTGAAGATTTAAATTCACCTTAAATGTAATTAAATTGTAATGATATAGTTGGGGCAATCAAAGAATCGATCAGATAGGTTTTTTCTAATTGTTATCGTTAATAATGGTCTGTTTGATTTTTGATTTTGATTTGATTTATTGGTTTCTGCATCTTTTTTTCTCTTTATCATCATATATTTTCATGAACATAATATGGTTTGATACGAAATTTTAAGTGTATATAATTTTATACAGATAATAAACGAAATTAAACAAATATACTGAATGCATAATTAACATACATTAGATGCAGGAGGGCTTTATTAGTACATCTAGCATTGAAGTCACTACATTAGCACCATTTCTTATCATCTAAACAATGTTACAAAGTCCCTTAAATATGTCATATTCTCAAGAAAAATAAATTGGGACAGATTGATTTTTCACATACTTAGCGTGGGGATTTAAACCTGCAACAGGGGATTAAACCTTTGACTTGGGATAAAACCTTTGACATGGGATTAAACCTCTGACATGGGATTAAACCTTTGACATGGGATTAAACCTTTGACATGGGATTAAACCTTTGACATTGGATTAAACCTTTAAACTCATCAATTATAATACAGAGATACTTGGTATTAGTAACCTGGGTGAGTGCATGTGTGTCGAGAAATGTAGGTTTAGGGAGTTTAGTAATACTATTGCTAAATATCATAAATATCATCCGGGTACCTCCCGGATATTTTCATTTGATAATTTATAAAAATACACCCCTATAATATTCTTATACAAATACACCCCTTTAGTAATACTATTGCTAAATATCATAAATATCATCCGGGTACCTCCCGGATATTTTCATTTGATAATTTATAAAAATACACCCCTATAATATTCTTATAAAAATACACCCCTTTATTAATACTATTGCTAAATATCATAAATATCATCCGGGTACCTCCCGGATATTTTCATTTGATAATTTATAAAAATACACCCCTATAATATTCTTATAAAAATACACCCCTATAATATTCTTATAAAAATACACCTCTATAATATTCTTATAAAAATACATCCCTATAATATTCTTATAAAAATACACCCCTATAATACTCTTATAAAAATACACCCCTATAATGTTCTTATAAAAATACGATGTTATGAAAGTTTTGTCCAATGTTTAAGGCGTCAGCACAATAGTTACAAATTACAAAACTGCAACATTCCAAACGTTAAACAATTGTTCTAAATTATCGAGTTTACACATTCGAAGATAGAATTTTTCTCGAAATTATTATGGGTCTGAAAACTAGACTAAACTTCTAACTATGGTTTCCTGCCTTGGCAGATTATACCCGTAGGCCTACTCCCTTCGATGATTTTACAATATGGAATCAACGCGTATAATCAGTATAGCTATAGTGGAAAATTCCTTAATATAAACATGGCATATTTTCATAACATCTTCAAATATAAAAACCGATAAATCCCAGTTTAAAATGTGTAAAAAGGTCATAGCTTTATGATTTGTGTTTTTTTTTTTTGCCCATAAATGACATGTGATGGCACTGCCCACCGCCTGAAAAGTGATCAGGAAAGAAATATGAAGGGGTCGAAGCTTATAACTACTTAGTCAGGATGGAATCGTCTTTGATCTTGACAAAGAGGGCTTCGTGAAACACGTATAGCGGACAAGTAGCCTAACGCTTATATTAATAGTCAAGAAATGAGACTTGTGACGGTTTCGAGAAACGGGCCTCAGGTTCCTCTGCGTCCATTAACAATCTTCTGTTGTCCCGGCCATCATCGGGATCGTCGCCAAAACAGCTGCAGCACTTCGTGATTTTCAGGAACATCCCCTCGATGTAACGATACATGATCGCCCAAATAAAGCCTTCCAGAGGCATCACGAGGCTAAATATAGTGAAGATACCACGCACATCTTTCAGGGTTTCTTCGTTTCCAGAGAGGTACCTCTCCGCGAGCTGGCTGGCAAAGTAAACATTCTGCATACCGACGGCGAGTGAGATCGCGCAGCAGACGTTGAATGGTAGGCTGGCGATGAGAGCAAAGACGATCCCGCATACGAAGCCGATCGGTGGTAAGGATACGGTGCCAACCCAGATTTGCCAGTCCACCATGTAATATTCGGGGTTGGTGATGCCATTTAGGACAGGGGTGGTGACGGCGGCGATCCAGAAGGCATTGCTGCAGATCTGAGAGAAAGAAGACGGGGAGGTGCAAGAAAATGAGAGAGAGAGAGAAAAGGTGAGAAGTTGGGATCCAGAGATTGATAGATAGATACAGAGAGACAGAGACAAAGACGGACAGAGAGAGACAAAGACTAGGATACAAGTTCAGAGACATGCAGAGACAGATCGAGGGTGTGAGAGATCGAGAGAGAGAGAGATCTTATAAAAAAAATATCATGTAACCATGGTTTTTGTCCAAATTACCATCTACCATGGTAACCATGGTTATAAAACAATGAAATTCAATGATAATTTCATTGTTTGATACCATAGTTACCATGGCTACCATGGCTACCATGGTGGATGGTAATTTGGACATGGAACCGTGGTGACCATGGTTTTTTTTTTCTACATAAGGGCGCGCGAGCGTGCGGAGCGATCGACAGAGACAGATACGGAGAGAATCCATGGTGAGAAGAGAGGAGGGAAATACAGAGGATATAGGCGATAATAATAATGTAATATCTCATTTATGCCTGGATTACATTTGGCCTGCGATTAATCTACGGAGCCCGTATCCTGCCCGTATCCCCTTTTCCGTGCGGCCTCTGTGCGGAGGCAGGAGGCGGCCGTGAGATTTTCGTACGGATTCACGGACTCCGCAGCCTTTACGATTTTGTTTCGCGAGAAGTTAAACAAATTTGAAAAAATCGTAAGCCCGTAGCCCGTATACATGTCGTAGGTGGCATTGCACAATCCCCGCACGGGCATCGCCCGGAGGCCTCGCACTGATTGTGCAGCAAACGTACGAATTTTCGGTGAACATGGGGGCGAACAAAATCGTACAGAGATTGTAGACTCGTGGGGCATTCGCACAGCCATTGCACAGCTATCGCAAGGTTGCTGCTCGCTGCCCGTGCAGTATCCGTGATATTGAGCAGTCATCTTTGCACATAAGCTGGACGGGCTCCGTACGATTTCCGTGCGGAGGCTGCGGAGACTGCACGGCTACTGCATTCAAATTGCACGATTTCCGAGCAGCCTCTACGGATTTGCTCTGGCCTGCCTCCGAGGGTCAATACAATAAATGGCACGATGCTCGTAGATAATGTAAACACAAACATCGTAGCCCGTAGCCTCCTACGATCTCTACGAAAAATCGTAGACTAATTTATCGTACGGCGCCCGGGGCAAATGTAATCCAGGCATTAGCTTGTCTGGGGGTAGTTGTCTAGGGGAAGTTGTCCGGGGGTTGTTGTCCTAGAGGGTAGTTGTCCGGGGCTAGTTGTCTGGGGGTAGTTTCCTAGGGGGTAGTTGACTGGGGATTGTTATCCGGGGGTAGTTGTCCCAGAGGTAGTCGTCCTAGCTAGAGGGTGGTTACCCTAGAGGGGTACATATGGAAACGTTGTATCATCCGCTCAATCTGACTTGCGTGCATAGAACAAATAAGCATTTTTCCATGAAAAAGTGAAGTTACTTCCCAGCATTGGGGCGCCCGGAATTCACTCGGGTAACATTTCATAGAGTAAAATATAAAAAGACCAAATGCAAATTTTCTGTACTTTTGTCGGAAAAAATACATTTATCCAGCACAATGTCGTCCCTTTTTGCGTTGGAGAAGAGCAAATAGCGAGTTTCAATCACACTTTGGCCGCTCTCGCAAGCTCTCACTCCTTTCACTGTGGTCAAGCGATTTTGGGGCAAGCGGTTAATGAAAATACTAATCGTTAGCTTTCTTTTGGTATTAAACTTGTTTTGATTGATTGTATAATTGTGTCGGAATAAAGGGAACAAAAAGGCTCGACGAATAACTTATCAGTGTCTGAATTGACCTTTTGACCTTGAATTCCCTTGATGCAAGCGCACTAATGACGTCATCTTCGCTAAATCGGCGTCTTTTATCGTAAAATGCGACACTTTCACATGTTTATACATCTTTTTTTAACTATAGTAAGATTTAACATATTTTTTCTGATATCACTGAAGTTTTGGGTGTTATTTAATGAGTAATTTTAAAATAAGAGCCATTTTATTGTTTTATTTTACTGGATCATATCATTCAAGTCGCAGGGTAGAAAGATGCATTTTCCAACCGCGCCAAATTTACGTTTCGACATTCTGTTAAATGGGTTCGTGTTGTTAAGAATCCACTGCTTTCTGCTCCAACAAACGTCCACATGCGGAGTCGTTTATCAACTAAATTATTGAAATGTATGGAAGCTTCCTAGCTTCCCAGGTGTTTGTGTTGCTGTTGAAGCATTTCATTCACCTGCTATCATTCTTTGTACTCCAATTGCCAGAACGCAAATTTCATTATGGTTTTATAGTTTCATCGGAGTCGTTTATTAACTATATGTATTCAAATGTATGAATGCTTCCTCCCCAGGTGTTTGTGGTGTTTATGCATTTCATTCACCTGTTATTATTCTTTGTACTCCAATTGTTAGAATACAAAATGCATTTTGGTTTTATAGTTTCATGCAATAAGTAAGTCAATAAAAGAGTATGTTCTGCACAATAAAAACAATGTGTGTCCCTATTGTACAATGGAATGTGTCCCCTCATTTTGTAATAGTTAATTTACCCATTCACATAATGGAACTACCTGCCCGATGAAGCCCGTGGCCTGTGACCCCTGAGCACTCAACACCGTGTGGGAGTCAGTTTGTGATAAACTTTTTTTATGAGACAAATACAAGCAAACGTTTCCATATGTTGTCCTAGGGGGTAGTTGTCCTAAGGGGTAGTTGACTGGGATGTAGGTGTCCCTGGGGTAGTTGTCCTAGAGGGTAGTTGTCAAGGGGTAGTTGTCTGGGGGTAGTTATCCTAGGGGGTAGTTAACTGGGGGTTGTTATCCGGAGGTGGATGTCCGTCAGGTAGTTGACCAGGGTGAAATTGTCCTAGGGGGTAGTTGTCCCGGGGTAGTCGTCCTAGAGGGTGGTTGCCCTACAGGGTTAGTTGTTCTAGGGGGTAGTTTTCCTAAGAGGTAGTTGGGAGTGGTTATCCGGGGATGGATGTCCAGGGGGCGTTATTTTTTTTGGCGGCACAGATTGGGGCTAGGTGCGTGTTGAGCCTATGGGAAAGTTTAGGGTTAGGGTTAGGGTTAGGGTTAAATCAAGACCTCTTTTTAAAAAAAAGCCCCAATCTGTGCCGCAGAAGAAAATAACGCGTCCAGGGGGTAGGTGTCCCCAAACCAATTAGGGCTACATGTCTTCGTTTGAGCGTTGAGGGTGTGTTATTTTCTCAGCTGATTGGGCGCGCGACCCGGAAGCAGTCCAGACAGTGGACTACGTACATGTAACACACAAGCCTACCTTTGCCATCAGCCTTCCCTTGACTTTCCCGTACTTCTTCTGGTACAGCACACCCAGGACAGTAGCTACGACTAACAACAGCTCGACCAAGGCGAGGTCAAGTGGTGCGGGGATGGCATAATACTCATTTGTCCAGTTACTGGCATAGAAGGAGAACCACAACGGGATGAGTCCGACGGAGAGGGCGGTAGAGAACATGGCCATACAAATCCTGTACGTGAAGCGGACAAAAATGGAAAGTGAATTCATGCATTATTATAATCTTATCGCTAAAAGGACGTTGTATAGCCATTGATATTTTGTTTACTTGTTATAATTTTTTTATTCAGAAACAAAATCACGGATGACATCATACATAATTTTTTTACAACAAGCAATTCGTCAAATGTTTAAATAAGATAAAATTATATATTTTACAGATTATGAATGAATTTCTATCCTGTAAATCATTGATTTACTTTATCCACTTAGTAGTATTCGCATCTATTATCTTAGTTTTATTTAACTTCTAGTCTGTATTTTAACATAAACAAGACATGTTTTCTATTATTGCCGTCGATAATAAATGTTGATGGTGTGCATTTTACAGAAAGCAGATGGATTAAAACTGTTAGTTATTCAGTCGGTATAACGTTTCATTTTCATGATTATATAATGTCATCCAGTAAACTTTAAGCGACGTTAGCAGCCCCGTCAGACGGATATATAGAAGAAGACGACGACGAAGAAGAAGAAGAAGAAGAACAACAAGAAGAAGAAGAAGAAGAAAAAGAAGAAGATGAAGAGGAAAAAAAGGAAAAGAGGAAGAAAAGGAGTAGGACGACAGCGACAAAGAGGAGGAAGATTTTCTTTTAAATAAAAACAGTCGTGTATCTTTTGAATCAATTGATTAATCGATCATAATTCTACAAACAACCTTAACTCGTACCTCCTCTTTCCCCTTTTATTTCCTTTCCCGATTTACCCGCCTATCGACCTCCCCTCCCCTCCCCCTCCCCTCCCCTCTCCTCCCCCTCTCCCTACCCTCACCTCCCCTCCCCTCCCCACCCCTCTCCTCCCTTCCCCCCTCCATCCAATCAATCTCTCTCTAGATCTCCCATCATCTAGCCTCAGGGTCTGCCATATGGGGATAATCTCCCTGGGAAAACTCCGATTATCATAAATATTGAAATCTAGGAAAAGATTGGGAAAGACTCTTTTTTTACGAACCCTACAATGATGACGCCGTCGCCGTAGTAGACGAGGATGGCACACAAAGGCGAAACCGGGGAGCAAGCCAACATGATCATAGCCAAAGCCTCGTTGGCAGACATGTCGAGGAGGAGGGCGAGCCCGTAGCCGATGACAGGCTGGAATAGGGACAGGAAGGCGAGTCCAATGATGACGCTCTTGGAAAGATGCGTTTTCTTATCTGAGAAGTCTTTGGTCGAGATGACGCAACCCATGCCGAAGAGCGCGACGAAAATGCCTGCGTTGATGATATAGACTCGGGCCGACGCAAGGAACGATACCAAGATCTATTTGGGAGAGGGAGGAAATGAGGGACAATTGTGCTTTGCGTTAAATATGTGGGCCCGAATTCACAAAGGAGGTTTGTTGACAATCTAGGTTTATGTGCGTCATATGACTCGTTTAGATGCGTTTCAGACCAAGGTTCAGACAAACCTTGGTCTGAAACGCGTCACATGACGCACATGAACCTAGGTTTGTCTACAAACATCCTTTGTGAATTCGGGCCGTGATCTTTGCTAATCGATATCCATACAACATAACACTCCCTATTCCTTCATGAATAACAACAAAGAGTCCTTATGCAAGTGTGAAACAGGAAAAGGGACGATAGGGAAACAATTAAGTTAAAAAAACTATCAATTGCATCCAATATCACACCATCGCGGCCGTATACCGTCGATGGCTTGGTAATTCTTCTACAAGCAACTGGAATATACCCCGCCCTCACTGTTATAAACGTACTCCTAATGAAATAACAACTAACGATAATAATAAAATTATGAACAACGTACAAGCTTACATTAAATAGGGGCTTCAAGCAATGCATATAACAATAATACATACAATAGCAGAAGTGGAGTCATATACAGGGGCGGATCTATAGATTTTTGCCAAGGGGGGGGGGGGGGGGTTGACCCAGTGGCGGGTCCAGGATTTTCCAAAAAAAAATCCATAAATATTGACGCTGATTGTTTTATGCATGTGATTATGAAATATGTTCACGATATGTTGATACGTTCATCACATGAAGAAAGGTAATTCATTCACGCACTCATGAAAATATAACATCGCAATCCAACGTTTTAATGTCACTAATAGCGTACATATATATATATATATAAATATATGTAACATATCGTGAACATATTTCATAATCACATGCATAAAACAATCAGCGTCAATATTTAAATAAATTTAAGGTCACTTATTCAATTACTTTTTTCTTCGAACATTGAATTTCAGGATATTTGTGGGCGTTAGAATATTTACATGATTAAGAAATCGTCGACGGTCAACGAACCATCGAATCGGTCCCTCCTCTGTGTGTTATATATATGGACCATTTTGACTGATTCGTCAGTTCGTGTGACCGCCGACCAATCATTTATTTGTGACGTGTTGTATCCACATATGTAATAATGTAATTTATTTTTAAATGAAAAAAAAGAGGAATAAGATGGTGGGTCTTAGTTTCGAAGATTTGTTTAAATTTCTATTTCCTTTGAAATAACCGGGTCTGGAGGAAAGACTACGCTCTATACCCATGTTATTCCACAGGAATGAGATGGTGAGGTCTTAGTTTGAAGAGTTTTTTTTTAAATAACCGAGTCTGAAGTAAAGGCTACGTTCTAATCCCATGCTTTATTACCGGGTCTTAATTTGGAAGATGGAGGGGTCTTAGTGTAAAAGGTTTTTTTGTTGTTTTGTTTTGTTTTGTTTTTTGTTTGTTTTTTAACTTTTGAA
>JAVYIG010009184.1:0-80979 GCA_035222895.1 Strongylocentrotus droebachiensis | reverse complement strand
TTACGATATAACTTTATTTCACAACCCGATGCTTGATAAGAACTATTCTATAATCAGATCTGGCTTTTGAATATTGTGAGGGTCATTTAAAACAATGTCTCTAGATGGTGACTGTGAAAGTAGAAGGTCAAGTCAAGGTGAACTGACAAGCCTTAACAGTAGAGAGTTTGATTAACCTGCAAATAGCAACAGGGGTTCTCTTTTTTGTTCCCCATATTTTAAATTTCCCCTTGAATTTGTTTAATTATTGTTATAAGATCAATCATGGTTGGTTTGGTTTTGTCTTGTATACATTTGACGAACATCTAATATATAAAAAGACGCGTGCTTGTTAAAAGCAATCAGATCTCATAAACGCGTATGTAAAGTCCAAGTCAACGTTCTTAGGTTCACCGACTAGCACAACAAAACAAATAAAGAATATCAATAATTATTATAGATAATGATAACAATGACAGTATAGTGACAACAACAGCAATAAGAATAATAATACTGATATTACTACACCTAGCTACTACTACTTCTACTACTACTGCTACTACTACTACTACTACAACAAACTTATAATGATGATAAAAACAACTATTATGATAATGATAACAATAATAATAACAGTAATAATGAGTATATTAATAATAATAATGATAATAATTTCTACTACTACTAACAATAATGATTAAAACAATAATGACGATGATAAATAAACTAAAGGCATTGCTTCACTGTCAACATGTTGATGATATAACTGACACTTACATCTTTCATTCTTTCTTCTTAAAAATGTGCATTCTGACGAGAGAAGGTCATAGTTAATGCATACATGACTAAAAGCATATGGTTAAAACATTCCCAAGAGAACACTTGTAAAGCTATTCACCTAAACCCTAAGTACTTGTCATAACAAGGTCATATATAGAGTAATGCTAAAGATATGTTTACGTCTCCATGGTCCCCTCGCTAGAGTGACAAGCTCCTCTGGTTGATAATGGACATGAAGGTTGCCCTTTAACTAGATATATCGTAATGTCTAAAGTAAGAGAGTACCCGTCAATCAACACGATTACTTTGCAGTCCAATCCACATACGATTCTCTGCTGGAAAGAAGTGGTTTATACAAAACTGAATTTACGTGGTTCATGCAAATGGATTACTCGATATCTTGATTATTGCTAGTAAATCCATGGACTGAACGATCGTGCCCTATTGATTTAAAGCTAGGGGACAGAATCCCGCGCAGGAGCAAAGCAAAGCAACGCAAAGCAAATCAACTCAAAACAACGCAAAACAACGCAGGGCAACGCAAAGCAAAGCAAAGCAACGCAACGCAAAGCAAAGCAAAGCAACGCAACGCAACGCAAAGCAAAGCAAAGCAAAGCAACGCAAAGCAAAGCAAAACATTGGGAACCGAGTTTGTGCGAGCTTTTGTCAGGGTGCAACGCATTTGAGATTTAGGTAAGTAGAAATGAGTTCTTTAGAATGCGCCAACAAAATATATGCACGTTTTTAAAAAATAACAATGACCATTTTCTTGCCATTCGCAGCAATATAATAATGCGATTTTTTAATGAACTTGAACCCACGAGCAACGTCCATTTTTATTAAAAGGTTAAGTCTTTTATAAAGCGATACATAAATTATTGATGACTGTCCAAGAGTTACGAGACCTCCTTGAAGTGACGTCATTTTGTTTTAGACTCTCATTTCGTGTTTAAAGGTTCTATTTGCAGGCCAAATAAAAAAAAAAGGTTAAATTCCAACAGCATTTGAAAGATAATACTAATTTAGAACTTCCGTAAAAAAGGTGGGGCTTGTAAATGTCTTCAAGTGGGAAAATAACGACTATTAGTTTTCAAATCGACTTAGGAGCTATAGAGCCAATAAGTAATAGTCTTGATTTTCAGACCATTGTACTGAATGGTCATACGTTTTATGCTGCGCAAAGATTTAATTAGTTTAATTTTGGCCATCACAAGAAGTGGGTTATTGATGTAGACAAATGCTCATGTACCCTTTACAGCTCATTTTATGTATGTTTTTATAAAAGAAGAAAAAAGGTCAGTCACTCAATAGTGTCAGTGACAGTGAAGTCTAGCAAGTAAACAGGTTTCCTTGCATAATTTGAATATTGGGACACTACTAACATTTAAATTTCACAGATAGGACATACATGACATATTCATAATTCCTGCAAAGTTCTACAGAATTTGAGGTTGGCTGCAAAAGGGACATAATACCTTTAAGTTTGTTGCTGTGTATTATTCATTGTGAGATGCAGTGAACCACTTAATAGGCCCACTAGAGCTCTCGGTGAGAGTCTGCTGTATCAGTACATTGTGGCGCAAGATTTTTGGTCATGCTATTGTGCACGTTTTGCAACTTATATAATATATAGCGACATTTTTATGACAAAAATTATGAAAAACTAGTCATAAATCTATGCAATGTCTCGGCTTAATTCGCAATTTCGCAGGCTACTAAAAGGTAGCTACTAAAAGGGTCTCGCATTGGAATACCCTACAAAGCATTGTTATACCATGCTCAAAATGATGTCACTTGCAATTGAATTAGGCTGCGACCTTGAGTCTTGATGTAATATTAATTATTTTGCAAGATGTAATCTTGATGATAGACGTGCTCGAGTCAGTCATGTGCTGTAACATGTTGTAATTTTGAGTGATATACGAAGGTAGATCTGCTGGAAATAAGGGTTCCTTAATCACAATGAGCCATTTGTAATCGGACATGTAGAGCTCATATAAGTTTTATCAGAATTCGTTTTAATTTTCCACGGGAATCAATACATCGTTAGAGATGAGGAATTGCCACTCCTTTTCTCATGATTGTTTAACGGTCTACGGCCGTATACGTGACCAGACTTTTTGCGATAGAAATTCTGTAAATATCCCCTTTTTATTTTCCATTTTTATAGGTTTGCAGCAAGGTTAGAATGTGTAAATTGACACGAGTCTGGGTATGTTTTTGGTGCTCTGGGTTTCTGGGAGCTAGAAGCGTCGGCCACTTTTAGGCCGACCAGCTTTCACCACAGTCTTATAAATCAAATGGTTTAGGTGGGTCAAACCTAAAAGGAATTACATGCTCGTGCACTAAACAACTTACTGAATGTCACCTGTGTTAGTCTTTTAACCAATACACTCCTTGGCAAATTTCGTATAATAATGATCAAGCGTCAAATGATTGCAAGCCACCAATAGATGATGCGCTTTCAAGTTTTATTTGTCTTCTTTCAGTACTTTCTCATTACACCGTCCTTGTAATTTTCCTGACACGACTTGATAAACTAACTTAATTGTACAGTTGGAAAGACTTCTGTCCATTTTATAAATGAATTATTGACGTTTGACCACATCGCCTGCAAATCAATTACTGGGTGTGTTTTGGGGAGTCAGAAATTTAAGATAGACAATACTTTTGTATTGGAAGGACCTCGGTGTACTATAATGGACCTGCGAGTCTATCAGTGGAGTAATTATCTAAACATCACTATCCCTATATAGCAATAAATTCCAAGAACCGTCATTATCAAAAAATAACACATTTAAAGGTACAAATAAAAGTCGTAAAAGTCAAGTTAGGTAGAGGGGATGGGAAATAAAAGGTAGAGACCCTCTTTTTACATCCATTTCGTTATCTAAACATAACACAAGCGAGCAAATAATATTATAAATGTACACAGCATTGATCGCTCCTAGCTTGATTGGAAACGTTCAGCCGGCACCAGTGTGAATAGATTGAACAAAATGCAAGTGGGCAGTGTTTAATAGTTACGGCTGTCGAAAGGGTTGAATAATCAAATTACAAATTATTTCATTTTTTTATATTCCTTTCCATCTTCCTCTCCTTTTCTTGTTTACTTCTCAAATTGTATTCGATGCTCGTTAATTTTAATTGCCTCTGTGATCAAATCAAACAGAAAAGGGTGGTGTAGTGGCAAAGGGAAGTGCAGCCGTCAGCTACCCCCATCATCATAGTGTAATTGTAAAGTATCGAGAATAAAGCGAACTCTGGGTTTGCACAAGAGAATAAAAATTACGTTCGTTCCCCCTTCTCCTTTAAAAGATCCGCCTCGTTACAGAAACCCAATTAAAATTCTTCCATTTCAAATTCATGATTTTATAAATATGGCACTAATAATATCATTTTATACAACAGCGGGTTGTCTTGGGAACCACTTCTATCTTGACTAATGGGGTACAGGGGTCCGCCTTAGGGCCCCTGGATAGCCGTCGTGAGCGATAAAAACTCTAATCCATCCCTTAAAATTTAAATAGCATTACCCCCATTGTGTGCTCCTTTCAACGAGCACAAAAAGTCCTCAGATTGAACATTTCATCTCATTCAACAATAGCAGAATTTCCCCAGGAAGTTCTGGAATTATTCAGAAATTTAGAAATTTAAAAAATAGCTGTCACAAGCGATACAAATTGTAATGTCCTCCTTTAGAGTCACATAGCCTCTTTCATTTCATTTTTGAAATAACCTCTCTTTCTCTCTTAAATACAATTTTATACAAACTTTTGTTTGTTTTGTTGTATTTTCGTCCGCGGTCCTTTAAGCAGAGGCGGCGCTCCCGGAGGGCAGGGAGGGGGGGGGGGGGGGGCACAGTGCCCTCCCATTTTTTGAAGTACCCTAAAGGTGCCCCTTTTTGCTAAGGAAAAGTGCTCCTATTACTTTTTTAAAGTGCCCCTTCCCCTTTTCTACACGTACCCCTTTTCCTTTGACAAGTTCCCATTTTCCTTTGCAATAAGTGTCCATTGTCCATTCTCATAAGTGCCTTTTTTAATTTCTATTAAGTTCCCCTTTTTAGGTACGAGAAGCGCCACATTTCACTTTTGATGAGCGCCCCCTTCAGTTCTGATAATTGCCCTA
Organism: Strongylocentrotus droebachiensis; assembly: GCA_035222895.1. NCBI lineage: Eukaryota > Metazoa > Echinodermata > Echinoidea > Camarodonta > Strongylocentrotidae > Strongylocentrotus > Strongylocentrotus droebachiensis. The sequence goes on along the minus strand of JAVYIG010009184.1, from coordinate 76,092 downwards.
TTCAAATCTGAGAGGTTCCCTTCTTGCTATGACACGTTTCCCTTTTTCTTTGTAAAAAGTGCCCCTTCCCCTTTTAATAACTACCCCTTTTTAACTTGGATAAGCGCACCTTATATTTTCACATGTGCCCCCTTTCCTTTTTAATAAGTGCCCATTTTCATCTATGAAAATAGTTCCTTTTCATTCTCATAAGTGTCCCTTTTCATCTCTTGTAAGTGACCCTGTTCAATTCTGATAGATACTCGTTTTACTTTGACAAGCGCCCCCTTCCCGTCCTGATAAGCGCTCTTTTCATTTCTAATAAAGGCCGCTTTTATTTTGACACGTCCCCCTTTTCCTTCCTAATAAATGCTCTTTTTCCTTATGACTGCCCCTTCCCCGTCATAATTACCCCTTTTTGTCTTTGATAAGTGCCCGGTTTATTTTAACATGTGCCTCTTTTTCTCTTTAATAACATCCACTTCTCCTTCTCATTACCCTTTTAACGATGATATGTGCCGATTCCTTTCCAATAAAGAACCTATACCTTTTTCATAAATTCCGCTTTTCACTTCTTATAAATGCCCCCCTATCAAAATCTGATGGGTGCCTCATTTTCCGTCGACAAATGCCCATTTCCTTTTCATCCCTGGTGCATGCCTCTTTTTTTAGGTGTAAAAGTGCCCCATTTTCAACTCTGATAATTAGCCTTTGTACTTTGACCCTTTCGATAAGTGTCCCTTTATGTATAAAGAGAAACAAATATTAAAAAAATCCCCGATAATGTAATCACAATATATAGGGGTATATACAAGTATCTAAAAAAATGTATATGTTCCCTTTGAGATTTCCCTTTGAAGGTGCCCTTTTTTCTCCAGAAAGTGCCCTCTTTGAGTGCCCCCCCCCCCCACACATGCGTTTCAGTACATGTCGGGCCAACTTATCACATATGCAATCTGTAAGTGTAAATTTAAGTTTAATGTCCTTCCCTTTTTCTTTCTTTCTTTCTCTCTCCCTTGTTCCTCCACCCTCTATCTTGTTCCCTTTTACATAATTTTGCTCTTTATTTTTTTCATTTTTCCTTTCTCTCTTTTCCGTTCTCTCTTTTGCCGTTTACATTTGTTTAGGCTGCCAAAAAATGAGGGCCGCGGCTGATTCGCCACCCCCCCCCCCCCCCCACCCGATCATCCAGTGATTGGTGCAGGCGATACGCATAACCTGCTGTGGGATTTGGTTTCCATCCTATCTTATACGTTTTCGACCCGTCTTTTTTCCCTCTTCTTCTCTTCTACCCTTTCTCTTTCTTTTCTCCTTTTTCTTCTGTTGCTCTCTCTTACCCCTCTATTTGTTTCAGGCTGTCATAAAAAGGGGACCGCGGCTGAATCTGCCCTCACCCCTGCGGTCCGGATGCGGATCGCGACCCAGACTCTGAGAACCCCTGTATAAATAAAGTGATGCCCAGAAATGATTAATATACAAATAATGCACTGCAGTGAGGGCATTAGTAAGAACTACCCACATGCTGGTAATTTTATAATTGCCCGAACAAAATGCCGTGTATTATTTGTTTTATAAAATTATGACGTGGATTCTTGTTATTTGATAAATCACCCTCATCTCAAAGTCCATTCTTTCATTGTTAATTCTAGGTCTACATCTATGACTGATCTAGATCTAAATTAAATAACTAATGCGTTTTAATTAGGATCTACGTCATCATTTTATAATATTTTATAACTCATATTTCATGCCGTAGGTGTCGACGGTAACGTTGTCCTGGAGACGTTCGGTGTGTATTGGGTGGTATGGTGTATGCGATGTGGTTACGACGCCCTCTTTCGAGCTCTAGGTGGCACACTCTCAGACTTCATGGCTAACCTGGACTTCTTACACAGTGTGTACATGAAGACCCTCTACCCTAAGATGACCGTCCCATCGTTCAGAGTTGAGGAGCTGGAGAATGATGAAATGATCCTTCACTACTATTCCAATCGTCGCGGCCTCGGAAGCATTGTCTACGGTAATATCAGAATGAGGACACAGTCACACTATTACATTGTCAATAAATATTGAAATTAAAATTGTTTTCTTTCTGTATTCGTGCCTTTAAATTAACATCATGTTACCTCCGCCTTTCTTGTTATTTCTAAGGGGCCAGAAAATAAACTTTGAGGAATTAAGATGATACACAGAGTTCTTTTCACAGTCAATCATAGGTGTTTTCCATGAAAAAATTTCGAATGCGTTTAGTATCAATCTGTTTACAATGTACCTTCTTTATATTTGTATTGTTAGCTTACGTATAATTATACTAATAGTATCCTCTTTTAATCCTCATGAAAATGCAGTTCCTTCATTATTGTTTGTATTGACTTATTATTAATTTCATTAAAAGGATGCGTGAAAGCGGTCGGGCGAATCATCTTCAACACGGAAGTGGACATCGAGCTGTTATCACATGACCAGGCAGAGTATTGTGGGATACTAAAGGATCATTACAAGTTTCACGTGTGTTTCGTCAAGTTTGATCTAGCACCGATGGGAACTAGTGGCATCGTAACTGAAGAGGTATACATCAAGTCTCCAACTATTTTCAACCATTTTGGTTTGGAGTGCTTATTGTTTTCTATTAATATCCTGGTTCACCCCTTTTTTCTGTATGTGTGCGAACGCGTGTTTGGGAGTGTGTGTGTGTGTGGATGCGTGCGGGTTTGTGGGTGTGTGTGCGTGTGTTGGTGAGTGTGTGGGTATGTGTGAAGGGTGTGCGCGCACTATACGTTAATAACTCAAATCAAACGTTATTAGAATTCCATATGAGCGCAATCCTGGAAATGGCTATTCCCTGTATATTCTACTGTTTTTACTTTAACTGATTTTGGATTTGAAGAAAGAAACGACAATTTTTCCTTTTTAATGTGAAGTGGGTTCCAAGTTTTTTTGCTCAATTATATTACATTGACGTAACGGTATGGGAAAAAACAACAACAGGGGTCTATTGAGGCAAATGAACATTATGATATAACTTTTTTATTTTATTTTTAGGAATGGACCTCCATTGTTGATGGGACCTCGCATCTCATCGGTGGGGGTGAATATCGTCCACCAAGCAACGAATCGGTGAAGAATAATCTGGTTCTCTCTCGTAACGGATCCGCTAAACGATGCCCTTTCTCAGGAATGGATATCAAAGGGATTGAAGAAAGTCTGGCCGAAGGAAAAGTGGCAAGAGACCAATGTCTCCCCGAGATCTCTGAGAAACGTGTCCTCCCGATCAGTCACTTCAAACCGAAGATCCCCGCGAGGATTCTCCTAGATCCTGAGACATTCTGCAAGACCTTCCCCTACCACATTCTCTTCAATGATGACCTGGTGATCATGCACTCTGGATCAAAGCTGCAACAGTTCTGTCCGTTGATCAATGATGAGGGCGCTACACTCAAGGATATATTATTCCTTGACCACCCAGAGATTGAGTTGACGTCGGAGAATATCTTTCTCTTTCTCAATATGATCTTCATGGCGACGCTGAAGAAAGAAGCCATGGCTCCCAACATGCCGGTCGTCTCTCTCAGAGGTAATGCATGATTAGATTCATTTCATGTAAATTAATTATGCCCCTGATAAAAAGGAATTACACGTCAGCGCGCATTTTCTCTGCCATTGACATTTGTGCACCCATGTTGAATTATTTTTTTCACTTCTATATCATTTTATGAATTCCATCGAAAAGAAAATAGCGAATAAAAATCGAATTATAATCGAGTTATTTTCTTCTACAAATTGCAAGCTGAATGGAAATGACAATAATTATATTGCAGTACGGAAAGGCAAATTTAATGATACGTTCAACACTTGAAGGCGATGAGCTTTATGAAAAGCAACGATCGTATATGGGTAACCGCCCTTTTGTTAACTCAATTACGTATTGAATAAAAATTGGTATGTAGGCCAAATTGCATTAAATAATCATTGAAAGGGTGGAATTTGTTAGGTAGAATTTTGAATTTTTACTGAAAGGATAATTAAAAAGGATAAGAGAGAGAGATAGATATATATATATATATAAATATAAAGAGAGAGAGAGAGAGAGAGAGAGAGAATGAGGGAGGGGTGTGAATGAGAGAGAAGGGAGAGATAGAGAGATTGGGAGAGAGAAAGACAGATAGAGAAGTAACGGAATGAAGGATGAAGGGTAGAAGAACAGAAAGAAAGAGACCATCGTACAATATGAAATTGCCCATCATACAATTATCAAATGTTTTCCACCATCAGACCTTATATCGGGGGTTATCGATGTGGACCATAATGCCTTATTTCGAAAACGAAACAAGTTTGAATGTGTGCTTCTTAATAAAAGCAGAAAATTAGAGAAACATCTTAGTGAAATTTTGAGCAATATCCGATCAAAAAGAGGAACAATTTTCATCAGTGACACATTGCAAGGTCCTCTGAAATTTGCTCTGTAAAGAAGAATAATAAATTTCCATTTATTTATCGTTACTGATAACGAAATATTATTTTTCCGTACCCGGGGTTGTATACAAAATATATTTGCAATAATCATATTCAGGGTAAGTGCATGATTGGAAATTATTTAAAGGGAAATTTTGTGATTGAGTTTTTTTTTAGTCCAGGGGTAATGGCGGGGGACCGCCCAAGATACATCACGGAGCTGCCAATTTCTGTATGATTGATTGTACCTTCAAATATTCATGACTTTCTTATTTCTAATCGGGTTTTACTCAATCTTTCACTGACCTATTTTTCTCATTTTTCTGCTTCTATTATCACCGACTTAATATCAGGATGCACTCCTCTTTACAGGCTTCCGTTATAATTGTGTTTTTTGAGGCCGCCATCCTTGTCAAGCTTTGCTTATGATTGCGGTCTCCTGCACTTTCCCAACATAATAGTTCGTATAATACTTTAAATTCATGATAATTTGTTATGGAAATATTAAGTTTCGTTATGATATGTACATATATTATGTAACAATTTTTTTTGACATTATACCTTACATTTATATGTTCTTTGTTATTCAGTTATATTTTCTTTGGACAAAAATGCAGAAATAAAATCAAATCAAAATAATTGTTTTTAATAAATTCCTCATTTCTTCTCCTTGTCATCAATCCCAGGTCAGATGGTGTGGATGCCTGATTCACATCTCTATGTGTTCCTCTGTTCACCCCAGCTGACGTCACTGAATGACCTACGCGATAGGAAGATGCACTTTTCAGACATCGCATCACATGATCTAACACGTGACCTCATCCTTTTCAATCAACAAAGAATCGCGGAGGTTACTAAATATGTCACATTTAATTATATTTGTGTGGTGTTTTTTATTATTCTAAACAGGAAAATGTTAATGGCAACATCAATGTTAAAATGATGTCATCGTCATGAATATTTCCAAATACGAAGTTTCACAATGAAATTCACCTTTAAATTATGGGAGTTGCTTCGAAGTGACCCATTAGAGCGGAAAACCCCCAGATGTCCTAATATGTGAGTAACCCCCCCCCCCCCCGGGCTTCAAAGGCATCACTCAAAGCCTTATGATTATAATAATCAAATAATTACATGTCAAGTATGTTTCATGGATGTTTTGTAATAAAATCAACGAAGCCAACCGGTCCTCAAGTTCAATTAGCCCAACAATTGGCGGACTGGGTTTGTACAATCTATTAGTGGACAACGGCACACACGAAGCGCAACACGTGGTTTAAAAAGAGGCCTCGCCCATTAAATTTTAGAAATTGAAATTGATATTTATTGTATTAAAGATACTATGTCCCTTTTGCAGCCAACATCAGATTATGTAGAACTTTGCAGGAATTAAAAATATGTCATGTATGTCCTATCTGTGAAATTTAAACATTAGCACTGTCCTAATATTAATATTATGCAAGGAAACTCGTTTACTTGCTAGATTTCACTGTCAGACACTATTCAGTGACTGGCTGGCTTTTTTTCTTCTTTGGTAATAACATACATACAAATGAGCTGTAAAGGGTACATGAGCATTTGTCTACATCAATAACCCACTTCTTGTAATGGCCAAAATTAAACTGATTGAATCTTTGTGCAGCATAACACGTACGACCATTCGGTACAATGGTCTGAAAATCAGACTATTACTTACTGGCTCTATAGCTCCTAAGTCGATTCGACAACTAATTGTCGTTATTTTACCACTTAAAGACATTTTCAAGCCCCCTCTCTTTTTATGGGAAGTTCTAAATTAGTATTATCTTTCATATGCCGTTGGAATTTAACCTTTTTATTTTTTTGGCCTGCAAAAGGGACATAGTACCTTTAAATTACTCTATATACAGACTGGATCAGCAACGTAGGTTCTAGACAAGAAAACCTGTGTCCTGCTCTATAAAAGCTTGTATCAATAAAAAGTTACAATAATTGTTTTAAGTAATACTAAAATGTAATGGGCGAGCCCTCTTTTTGAACCACGTGTTGCGCTTCGTGTTTGTAATAATCATAATATCACTTTCATCGAATCAACAAAAGGCAAACGATTTCTATTTAATGCATTGTTTTTAGGTTGAGTTGGCGAAGCAGTTGGAGCAGAAGAAAGAAGAACTGCGCACGCTCATGAGAGACCTAGAACTAGAGAAGAAGAAAACCGATACACTACTGTACTCAATGCTGCCGAAAGAGGTCGCTAATGATCTCCGAGATGGGAAGAAGGTTGAGGCAGGTATGATAAGTCAATCAATGGTCATGGCCCCATTTCACAAAAACTTGTCATCAGTAATAAATGACAGTTTTTGTTTAAGCTACTGAAATTTGTCATTGAAAGAAGGCTTTGTCAAACGGGTCCCAGATGAAATCATAATAAATACATAATTGAACTAAATAAATAACACCTATTGTTAAAGGTAATACAAAGTTTTGGTATGGGGTTATGAATTTGGTTCAAATGGACATGTTTGAAGCATAAGCAATCTTACAATATTCAGTGATCGTTGTCGGGGTTGAAATCGAGTCTAAAGTTATGGAATTGTAAATAATTAACTCTTTATGTTGTATAGCTCCCTCTCAAGGTCAAGGTATCAATTAAGCTATGAAACAATGTTTCTTGACCAAAATCGACCGATTAGCTATTCCCGTTTAGAAATGATATATCACAACTACATAGTCTGAGATTTTCATGATTGCAGCTACCATATTACGGCCGTAGGCGCTATTTAAAAATTTATCAAAATTTACCGGGAGCACCGGTAAATTGTTATATTCAATTTTTCTTGAAAGCAGAATTGTTTTAGGGGCTAAATTTTTTAGCGCTTATAAAACATCCACAGGGGCATCCAAATATATCAAAATTGTAAAGAATCACTATCCACCCAATTTCAAAATTTCCCAAAGCTTTGTATTACCTTTAAGGCTACGTGACGATTAATCAAATTAATAATCATTATTAAAGTATATTTTGGGGTTGGCGTTGCCGTAAAGAAAATTATCCAAGATGGCTCGAGAAGGATCAAGGAGCCCGGGGTCGAAATAAAGGAATTTTATTTTATCACAAACAGTTATGAGTATGGTCCCCTCTCTTTCTGTATATGAACATTTCTCTCTCCTCTCTTTTTCTCTCTGTAGTTAAATTTCTAGTAAGTGACTATTTTTTACATTATCATTATACAATGTGGTTTGCTTCACATGGATTCCAACATCTTCTACCCCTTCTTTTTCTCTCTCTCTCTTTCTCTCTCTCTTCCTCTCTCTCTCTCTCTCTCTCTCCATCCCTCTCTCTTATTCTCTCTCCTTCTCTATTTCTCCCTCTCTCTCTTTCTCTCTTTCCTTCTCTCTCTTTATCCATCTCTCTCTCTTTCTCTCTCTCTCTCCCCCTCTTTCTCTCTCTCTTTCTCTTTTTCTCTCTCCCTCTCTCACCCTCCTTTTCTTTCTCTAGGTGAGTTTCAGCAGGTGACTATTTCCTTCAGTGATATAGTTCGCTTCACCGACATGTGTTCTCAGTGTGATCCTATTCAGATTGTTCATCTTCTCAATGAGATGTATGTTGTCTTCGATGAGCTCACCAGCGTACACAATGTGTATAAGGTATGCAGGAAAGGAAACATTACATTTTTTAGAGAAATGCAGGAGTCCCCCCCCCCCCCAACCCCGTTAACAATGGAATAAGTTGCGTATCTTGTCAAGGAGATTCGACACGGTGTTACAAAAATATATTAAACGAATCTTCTTTAATATTATCATTGCATCAACCAATAATACAAAGATAGGAAAAACTAAGTCAATTAGAACTAGCTTCGAGATAGATTCGTTAACTTGCAATGCTCTCCCGTATATTTACAATTTGTATTTGTACTTTCACGATATTCAGCGTTTTGTACATTATCTCATATGTTGGATATTTGTCAGCTTTAATAAATAGTCGAATTTCTAATTGAAAATGCCTTATCTTTTTAGCGCTTTCCTATTACACCATTTTCCCTTAGGTTGTTGAGTATTACAAGTAAACGAGTTCATGAGTAAAAATAAAAAAACAATACTTGCATTCCTTGGAGAAAAAAAAGACGATAGAAAAGGTTATAACATTTTGTGTTAATGCTCACTATTTTACGGTATTAACACTTTAACAAATTGCATTTATTTAAGGTTGAAACCATCGGGGATGCCTACATGACGGTAGGCGGTTTGCCAATCCCTAATGAAACTCATGCTGAACAGGTGGCATGCTTTGGTCTCGGGCAGGTTGAAGGGGTTAAGAGCATTTCATCGCCCGTCACAGGAGAGATAATACAGGTAGGATAATGCTCCTAGAATATAGTAACGGTGTAGTTCAGACGGTTATAGGAGGCGCGATGGCTCAGTTGTAGAGAGTTGGTCTCATAACCGGGAGGTCCCGGGTTCGAAACCAAGTCAATGCGCTCCTGCCCTTCGGTAAGGTATTAACCGTCATTACCCAAGTCCATCTGAAAGGACTTAAAGGCGTTGGTTCCCTGGCTGCTTATACTTACAAGCATATACCTGCTTTATTAACAGTCAAGCAATACAATCCTCCAACATCAATTGGTTTCAAAACTTAGTTATTACAGGGAGGTTAAACAAATAACTGTTAGGGAAGAGCCCGAGGTACATTTATTTTGTGCAAGTTGTATCTCTCTCTACAAATCACTGGCTAAAACATGATACAATGCAACCAGAATGATAAAGTGTCTTTCTGCTATCCTGAAGATGATATCACTCTTCGTCACTTTAGATGTTGATTTTAATAAACTTGTCTGTATTTAATTTGTATCACCAAGAAGTACGGTTGTTAACAATGTCTTATAAGCTTTGCGCCCCTTCCCGTTTGCCCCATCTCTCTTTCCTCATCTCTCCTCTCCCTCCTCTTTCTATCTCTCTTCTTCCCACCCCCTCTCTCTATTTCTCTCCCTTTCTCTCTCCCTGTCTCTTTCTCCCTCTAGTTGTCTCTTTCTTTGTATCCGTTACGTTCACTCCCCTCCTCTTTTTCTTCTCTCTCTGTGTGTGTTTCTTTCTCTCTTTCTCACTATTCCCTTCGCTATTGCTGGATTTCAAAGCCTTTTGGCAAACAGATATTTTAAAGGCTAAGATCTTTAACTTGTTTCCTTGTTTTTCTCATCAACATAGATTCGAGTCGGTATTCACACCGGAGCTGTAGTAGCTGGTGTTGTGGGTGTTAAGATGCCTAGATACTGTTTGTTTGGTGATACTGTGAACACGGCATCGAGAATGGAGAGCCACAGTTTACCTGGGAAGGTTCACATTAGCCCTTCTACCTACAGGTGAGTTCACATTCGTTCTGTAGTAGCTGGTGTTGTGGGTGTTAAGATGCCTAGATACTGTTTGTTTGGTGATACTGTGAACACGGCATCGAGAATGGAGAGCCACAGTTTACCTGGGAAGGTTCACATTAGCCCTTCTACCTACAGGTAAGTTCACATTCGTTTTGTAGTAGCTGGTGTTGTGGGTGTTAAGATGCCTAGATACTGTTTGTTTGGTGATACTGTGAACACGGCATCGATAATGGAGAGCCACAGTTTACCGGGGAAGGTTCACATTAGCCCTTCTACCTACAGGTGAGTTCACATTAGCCCTTCTACCTACAGGTAATTAGGCGTTAGAGGCCTCTTCACACTGGCACTAGGCTGGGACAGTGAGTCGATATTAAAATACGCGATATTTGCTCCCGGATTTAATTCGTCAAAGATATCACTAACATACTAAACGGGATATCTCCCTTTGACGATGCTGCCGTATACGTCACTGTACGTTATACGTCAAGTGATTTTTTATTTTAAAATACCACTTTTCCGCATAGTAAAATTACCCAGAATATTTCCCCTTTGTGTTCCATTTAGGTTGTTTAATAATAAGCGCGCAATTTACAAACGAAATATGTTAATGTGAGGGGTTTGTTTAAAATATACACGAGGAAAATAAATCTTAAATACAAGATTCATGACGATCGCAACTATTTTCGAGAAATCAACCTAAGGTAATTTCAATGGCCTACAATACCACCTATTAAAATGCGCGAATATGACAGAGACGTATTACGTAATCCGTACATGATTTATATCGGATATAATAAATAAGGGAATTGAAAATGACGTTTAATTGAATTTCGAGAGTAGTTGCAAACATGTTTAATCTTTGTATAATACTAAGCTTGATTGTTATATTTTTTCTTGGTTTCTAGAGCGATCAAGGGTAAAGGGTTTGAATGCGAGGCCCGAGGTGGGATGGAGATCAAAGGTAAGGGTAGGATGATGACACACTTTGTGATTGCTCGATCAAACCAGACCAATGATGACGACACAGACTCAGCTTCGGACTCAGATTCAGATGAAGGTATGTGATCTAGACCTTTGAACCTTGAACCTTGAACCCTGAACCTTGAATATGCATATAATCAGGACTGTGCTTTATACATAGCATCTGTTTAGTAACTGTTTGGATATATCTTATTTATCATTTTGCTTAAAATTCTATTAATTTTACCTGTTACTGTAACATGTCTAATACACCCCTTTACGGTGAAGGCCGCCATTTTAATTTGCGAGTAAACATTGCGTCATCAATGCTTTCAGACGCGCATGCATTGTTGCGTCACTGCCTGCGCTGCGTGCTCACATCATATCGACACATGCGCTTTGCATGATGCATAAAATGAAAGTTACTCGCAATTTAAAATGGCGCCCATTATTTACTCGCGATCCATGTCGGCGCATGCGCACTCTTGTAACCGTGAAGGGTGTATTCAGCATGCATGACCCAAATCTTTTGTCCGTCTTCTTTTTGATAGAATGAGTTCTGCAGTGGCAAAGTTGAAAAATAATTTGTGACATTTATCATTCTCTGTCTATCAGTTTTTAAGAACACGAGAACGTTATATAAGAAACGTCTCATGAAAACGATTGCAATCCCAAGTACCTTATATGGCTTAATATTAATAACAAGATATAGCTGAAAAGTTAGCTCCAAATTATTTTGTGTATTCCCATTATACTCATTACTGAGGGCAGTAAATGTAGCCTTCAGCAAGATTGAGAGGATTTCTTTTGTTTGGATCATTCCCAAACTTCACAATATTAATCATTTAATGTCTTTTACTATATATTTTCATGATTTTTGCTCAACTTTATCTATTTCGTAGTATTATAGTTTTTCTTTACATTAAGATACATGTATATGAGCTATATCATTTATCGGCAGGGAAAGAAAACAGAATAATACAGGAATGATTCATGCTTACAATGCTCCATATTGGTCCCTACACACCATTTTACGTCTATTTAGGGGATAACGCCCTCACGTGTCCTGATGGTAACGAAGTCAGAGCCCCTGTCATCATCAACGAACCGCACCACGAACAGACTACGAATAAAGACGACATCACTACGATCAGAGCAGGCGAAACAGTGCCCTCTAGAGTCGAGACCCAGGCATCTACATCTACACCACCATCGTCCGATGTTACCGAGAGAAGAACCTCTTCAGCATTGTGCACTGTGCTTTAAATGAGTGCAGCTTAATGAAAGTCCGCTGAAAGGTGTTATAAACAAACAGCGCCCTCTGGAGTCGAGACCCAGGCATCACAATCACCATCACCGTCGTCTGATGTTACCGAGAGAAGAACCTCTTCAGCATTATGCATTGTGCTTTAAATGAGTGCACCTAGATGAAAGCATGTTGAAAAGTGTTACAAACCAATAAAAAACATTACAGACGCCACAAATTACGCTAAAGCATCTCAGATATTGTACATTATTTTGTGCAGGCATCTTTAAACATTTTCTGTACAATGAAATGTTTGTTCCAAATATCCCACCTTTAATCTATTTCACATTCGTTTAGATCTAAATGAAATCACTGTATTTTACCAAAATTAATCCTCATCACTGTCATTTATGACTTAAAGGCGTAGGTCCCCTAGTTGTTAAGCAAAGTAGCATACACATGCTTTTGCAGTCACGCAAAACACACATTGTCAAATTATTATTCAATAAAATCTGAAAATGTATACTATTATCTAGATCTATCATTTTTAAATTATTTTTAAAATAATTCCATAAATTGGGGTAAAACAAATATATTCCAACTATATGAGCGACAGTGTATGATGAGAAAGAAAATAATGAAATCAACGTACGAACGGTAACTTTTTCGATCGAATAAAGCTCACGATGTGTATTAATGGAGAGGAAATAAAGTTTCAGTAAAAATGATTACGACATTCTAATCACTATAAATGATAACATGATTTGTTAATGATATATTTGTATGCCTCAAAATGTTACTGATTTTGAGATTTGACCGAAAAGTGAAAGATGTTTACTTTTTAAAACACTGGAACCTTTTTAACCATGTCTTGTAATAACCTAATAATATGCACAAAAGAAGTTAGAGTTTCACATTTCTGTTCATGCAGGTTACCATCAAGATCATGTAATGAAGCTATTTCCCAGCTCATTTACAATTAAACTACAATTACAATACTTATCAATGTTATTTTTTGAATGAACAAAAGTTTTTAAAGAGTTTTACATTATGTGTCTCTGTATTATCTCTGCTTTTACATTGTTAAAATAAAGAGCGAGAACAAAAATCCTGTACACAATCTACATGTTAATGTGTATGGCACCACGTCATTGTTCTTATTATATAATACTTGACCGATTCACTTTAAAGGTATAGACCACTTCTGGCCATGCGATTGCATTGTGAAAGAAACGCTGTGGAATCGATCAGAAAAGGTTGATCATCTAGCATAGTATTGGTGTGTAGGCCTACTGCAAGGTTCTGGAATCATCAAAATGATAAGAAATTTGGCCCAGTCTTGGTAAAGTTATAAGCACTGTACACAGAAAGATGCATATGGGACTAACCTTTATCTATCCAATCCGGATAGATATAATAATTTACCAAATATATCAATTAGTAGACGGTTTCCAGGAAAAATTTGTATCATCACATATTACTAGTAGTCAAAACATATTCTTTCACATGGTTGGTAATAAGAGCTTCCATTTCATTTTTTGAGAGGGGGCGTTTCCAAAACTGGTCTTTACCTTTGAAGTTATTATGTCGATGTAGAGGGATGCGGAAAATGAGGTTTTGATTTGCTTGTGTGCAATACTGACAGGGACAATAATTGTTTAATCCATTACATTTGTATTCAAAATTCATTCAGGTTCACATTTGATACTTTGATGTAATTTCATCGGATATGGTCTTTAACTTTTTGCGCACGCAATAAGCTTTGTGCAAACATTAAAGGTAATGCAAAGTGTTGGGAAATTTAGAAAATTGGTTGGATAGTAATTCTTTAAAATTTTGATATATTTGGATGCCCCTGTGGATGTATTATACGCACTGGAAAACTTAACCCCTAAAACACTTCTGCTTTAGAGAAATTGAATAATCAAAATTTATCGCTGCTCCCGGTAAATTTCAAATATTTCAAATAGCGTCTAAGGCCATTCCATGGTAGCTGCGAACATGATTTTTTTAAAGAATATGCAGTTCCGATATATAATTTCCAAACGGGAATAGCAAATCGGTCGATTGTAGTAAACAAAACATTGTTTTAAGGCTAAAGTAATATCAGTCTTGAGATGGAGCTATACAAGATAAAGAGTTTATTATTTTACAATTTCATCACTTTGGACTTGATTTCAACCGCGACAGCAATCATTGAATATTGTAAAATCTAATGCATTCATTTGAACCAAATTCATGACCCCATACCAAAATGTTGTATTACCTTTAACCAATAACTTGTCCTAAGTCTGATTTGTTATGACAATTGACATAGTTTTACTAGCAAGAAATATAACACTGTTTTCAGATTACCATCAATGCTTGCCACATAGATCCGACGCTGGCACAGCAAGAGGATAATACATTAATGCACGTACATGTACCGATGTAAAAAAAAGGTAGTCTGATTAATAATTTAAGCTGTATGAGCCATACATATAATTGAGTGAATTTTTGCCTATAATGTTTCAAAATGTTTATTTTAGTTACATCAGGATAAATAACAAAATGACAATAAATTAACAATTAATATAATACCAGTGTAACGTATTTCATCTGTTGCTCGACTTTTTTCTTCTTCTTGGAAGTGGTCATAGGCGAACGGACAAACATAGTCTTGAGATCATCAATTTTAAAGCTAATACAAAGTTTTGGGAAATTAGGTGGTTAGCGATTCTTTACAATTTTGATATATTTGGATGCCCATGTGGATGTATTATAAGCACTAGAAAATTTAGCCCCTAAAACACTTCTGCTTTCGAGAAAAATTAAATATACAAATTTACCGGTGCTCCCGGTAAATTTTGATAAATTACAAATAGCGCCTACGGCCGTACGATATTGCTGCGATCATGGAAATCTCTGAATATGTAGTTGTGTTAAATAATTTCCAAACGGGAATATCTAGTCGGTCGATTTTAGTCAAGAAATATTGTTTTTATAGCGTAATTAATATATTGACCTTGAGAGGGAGCTATACTGCGTAAAGAGTTGATTATTTATAATTTCATAACTTTAGACTCGATTTCAACCGCGACAACGATCACTGAATATTGTAGGATCGCATATGCTTCCAATATGTTCATTTGAACCAATTTCATGACCCCATACCAAAACTTTGTATTACCTTTAAGAGTAATCATAGAATTCAGTAGGAATACGGGAATGAAGAGGCAGAAGAGTAACACAAAGAGTTTAAAATGAGAGGAGAATATTATTATTCAAATGATTCATAAGCGCTGTGACGCACTTTGTTGAAAAGCGCTTTTGCAACCCGATTAAATTTACAACAATATCGTAATCACATTATTATCATCATTATTATACAAACAGTATTTAGACCAGCATGCACGACGTAGCACATACAATTACATTTTCGACATACATATTACCCAAACACCATCATGTACTAACAACTGTAAACATTTAATATTAAAATCGTAGATGCAACGTGATTGAATCTATCAAACAAATTGTGAGAAAGAAAAAAAAATCATCGGAGTCAGTTGTAAAACTATTCTTACTTCATATAACAAATTCTCTGATTGGCCCTTACAACATTTTGTCCGGAAGTAACTTTTCAGTCATATTGTCACTTGTTTATAGGTCTAGTTAAAGCTGATAACGAAACGATCCATTACGCAGTTTGTTTTATCAAGGAGCTAAGCTCCTTGGTATTACACATCCCTGCTGAGATGGAAATTAAAGCTATTCAGTGCGTGAAATCTAGTGAGGAAAAAACGATGACAATAACTTTGTGAACCCCTGCTGATTGCCAATAAACGTATCTTTGGCATAACGATTCATATTACTATAGCGTATAAAGCGCGTTGCGCCGTTCCGCTGACAGCGAATGGACAATAGGGACCTTTCGATATGCGTGGACGTGGACGTGTGCCTTCCTTTTAAGGAACTGGCAGCACGTGTGGCGTCTTTTAATGCACTGGCACTGCCTTAAAAGGGCGTTGCAGTCCACGTTCTCGTCGTGCAATCAAAAAGTCCCTATTATTGCGTTATGCAAGAGGTGGTTGGCATTAAAAATGCTCGTAAATTCCAAATTATGTTCATATTTTGTTAGCAAATGACTAAAGTCAGGTAGTTATTATTCATTTAACCTCTTAATTAGTCGATAAAGAGGGCAATCCCTTTCATGTAAATAAAAATGGATAAACATGAAACATAGCAGGAAAACCTAAGTACTAAGTACAATAACATTGGCTGAATAGCATGCTGGCGTGCTTACTCCAGCCGTACGTTACCTATTAACAACCTTTGGAATGTATGTATTCTAATAACGATTAGAACCCCTGCTGACTAAATACAAATATCGAGACTGGATTTGGCATAATATTGGTCTATCAACCGGTATGAGGTGGCCCGTGGTTTATGGCTGTAAATAGAGTATTTCGTTTCTAATCGATCTTTCATGACAACTCAAAAATTATTTCTTCTAAAATCCTTGTTCGTCAGGTTCACGGGGGGTCGGTTAATTAGTCGTGAACTTTTGTATAAATACGCTGAATGTTAACAGTGAACAACACAACTCGTCTAGGAACACTACCAGAAGGTTTCAGAAGAACAAGCTACCAAGG
Source organism: Strongylocentrotus droebachiensis (assembly GCA_035222895.1). Taxonomy (NCBI): domain Eukaryota; kingdom Metazoa; phylum Echinodermata; class Echinoidea; order Camarodonta; family Strongylocentrotidae; genus Strongylocentrotus; species Strongylocentrotus droebachiensis. The sequence continues at coordinate 59,473 of JAVYIG010009184.1, read as the reverse complement.
ATACCCTACATCAATCTCTGTGAGTGGACAATAAAAAAGGTAGGACGTAACACGATCGAAAAGAGTTTCGAAAAGTCAGGAGGTGACATAATTACTCCTTGCAAAAATCAACCTAGTGAGTAAGGCAGTTTAAATAGCCTTGTCTGCCACCTTTAGAAGTGTGCGAACATTATAGTGACGCATCACGCAATCCGATTTCTATAGGAGTACAGATGTTTCTACAGCAGTTGCCTTCGAGTTGTGTTTCCGAAAGTCTTTGCTATCGTGTTCATTCCTAAATAAATGTTTGGTTAGTGCTATAATTGTAAGGGACATAATAGTTCCAACACATGCATGCTATTCATCCATTGAACTCTAAGCTATAGCATCTTTGAATTTGTTTCAAATTGGCAGAGGTGTATTGCATTTGTAGGACTTCAAGTTCCAATCCTTTGACATGTACACGCTCACGTAAAGAAGGGGTGGGTGCAGGATTTAAAAAAAAAGGGGGGGGGTGTAGACAATTTTCAAAACGGAGAACACTATGCATGGGCACGGGTATGTCATGTTTGCCAATTTATCTTCCAAAGGAGGGGCACCAAAACCCGCTGCTATTTACTAATGAAGAGTACATAAAGTTGGAATGTAGGACATGTATCAAGATTATTGGTACGTTGATAACAGAAATCAATCTGTCACAACGATTACTTTTTAAAGAGGAAAAAAGAAGACTTATATCTGCTAACGGTAGGTGACTTTGGATTGATAATAGATGAGCTAGAGCAATAATAAAGATGAGAGACTGACATCATTTTTTTTTTAACTCGACGGCCCTTTCAATTTATGGGACGGCCCTTTCAATTGGTGTTCAACGAATTATGTTTCCATTTTCGGCTATAGCTCAATAAGCTATATACAATTTTATTACTATAATTAGGAATCTCGTGTTTTCGTTCCAGACATCATGGCTTCACAATTCTTCCTCATCTGTCTCATCGCCCTGATGGTCGTAGGAATGACCACGGCATTCCCTTACGAGCTCGACGACGATCAGGACGCTGAGGCCTTGATGTTTCTCAAGAGAGATCCAGTCATGCAGGACCTGTTACTCGCTGAGAAAAGAGGGGCCAACATGAAGAAGTTTAAGGGTAAGTCAATGGGTTCCTATCTCATATCTACCATTTATATTATCATCAGGATAATTATTATTTCGCACTTACTGTTTCAAAAACTAGTACCTTGCGTTCATGCTCTACGTACACATTACGTTAAATCCGTTAAATGTTTGCATAGGACGTGGCTTTCATTTAAGCCCCATTGTACTACTTAAAGCTATACTTGCGCCCTCTATATAGCAAACAATGCCTAATCGGTGCATCTTAGACCCCCATGATCCCTTTTTCTTTTGTTAATTGAGAGCTGAATTAATGAGATAAACGCCTGTCAGTGACCTGGCAGGGAGGTCTAACCCCCTGGCCAAGCTAGTGCAAACCGTCTTTAAAGAAACTTGACATCAAACTTACATTCATTTCTCATTTACAATGAAATATTGTTTGAAAGGCGCATATTAAATAAGTGTTCTTAAAGGCTAATGGAAAAGAAGCCAGGGGCAGTAGATCAGTCTGTCCACTTTCAAATTACGGAAACCGTGCCTTCCGCTTAGCAATCCCAATACTTTGGAACAGGCTACCGATCGAGATGTGGGATATTCCCCTTCTCTGAAGACATTTCTTAATTGCCCCATTTAATTATGTTGGCCATGGCATGACGACAAATTATCAACCGTGGCATATTAATAGAACATCTCATAAAGAATATGTCCATGAAATTCCATATCTATATAATTATGTTTCAAAATGATGTTTTAGAATGATTACTAACTAACTATTTACATAATCAGCAAAGTCACAACTCTGCCTTGTGTACAGTTAATATTTAATGGCAAAATCTTCATTTTCGACACGAGGCGCAGTATGGTATTCATGGGCCCTTTGGTCGTAATTATATTAATTTGGTTCAAAGAAGATAGTGGACGGGTGGATTCTGTTCCCCAACCCTTTCCGGATTGCCATGCCTGCCCCGCGGACGGTCTGGACATTGAGAAGCCCTGCCCTATTGTGTACCCCATATAAATCATATACGTTAAGATAACATAATACCTCATGGTCATGTTCGCACATTACCAGTGAATAACGAGGCCATTGGAAATGCATACTAGTAAGTTTTCTTAAAGTAGTTCCAATTTTGCTAACTTGTGGTACTTTGTATTTTGTGTTTTATAATTTCATTATTGTAAAAAGTCGTTAATTTCGATATTCATGTCGGATACGTTTGAGAGACAAAGTGATGTAAAACACCTTGAAACATTTTTAGCTTTATTATTAATTATCATAATTATTATCATTAACAATTTTCTTTAAACAAAAAATTAGTAAATTATTTAATAATTAAAAAATTAAAAAAATTCGTTGATTGTAAATCGTATGTTTGTGTGGCTTCGGGTTTCTTATTGTTCTAAAAAGGACAGCAAATTAAATTTGATAAAGTAAAATGAAAAATAAATTATTTACTCGAGGGTGCAATCGTGTTTTCGTTTTTTTTACAGCATGTGAAACAGCTCCAGGTTGTCTTTGTTTCCGTCGTGGTGGCAATGTCGCCTTCTGCCAAGGTGAGAATTATTTATCAGTGCCATATTCAGGAGAACTATAGGGGGCAAGTCCTTTCTCCCCTCCCCATAACAATCTTTACCGTATTATTCACATTTGTATTCAGGCACCGGCAGCACCCCTAAAAATTCCATTTCTTCTTCCTCCTTTATCTTCTTCTTTTTCTTCATATTTTCTTCTTTTTTCCTTCTATTTCTTGTTTGGTTCTTGTTGTCCTTGTTTTTGTTGCTTTTGGTGTTGTTGTTGTTCTTCTTGTTCTTGTTCTTTTTCTTTTTCTTCTTGTTCTTCTTCTTCTTGTTCTTCTTCTTCTTGTTCTTGTTCTTCTTCTTCTTCTCCTTCTTGTTGTTGTTGTTGTTGTTGTTCTTCTTCTTCTTCTTGTTCTTGTTGTTCTTGTTCTTGTTCTTCTCCTTCTTCTTCTTGTTGTTGTTGTTCTTCTTCTTCTTGTTCTTCTTCTTCCTCTTGTTCTTCTTTTTCTTCTTCTTCTTGTTCTTCTTGTTCTTCTCCGTCTTCTTCTTCTTCTTCTTTTTCTTCTTCTCCGTGATAGGTTTTATATCAAATGTGTACTTTTCAGATTTTCTTTCATGAATCAACGAATGCGAATGCCATGTGATTCTTTCCCCGTCACTGTAGTCCGCCCTCTGTCGTATTGCGATCACCTCATTACCGTATGTGTTATGCCTGATTCCATGCTTTGCGTCCATCTTAAACTTGTTTCTGTCTTCTTTTCCCCCATCCCATCCCAAATAGCGATGGCCCTCTCTGTGTCCGTCTGTCTCTGTCTCTCTCTCCCTCTCTCTCGCTTTATCTCTCTGTCTCTCGCTGTCTCTCTCTGTTTCTGTCTCTCTCTGCCTCTCCCTCTATCTCTGCCTCTCTGTCTCTATGTATGTCTCATCTGCCTGTTTCTATCTGTCTCACCCTGTGTCTGTCTCTCTATGCCTCTCCATCTCACTGTCTCTCTCTCTCTCTCTCTGCCTCTCCGTCTCTCTGTCCTTCTCTGTCTCTATATTTCTCTCTCTGTCAGTCCCCCTCCCTCTCTCTATCTCTCTCCCTCTCTCTCTCTCTCTCTCTTTCTCTCTGTGTCTCTCTCTGTCTCTCTGCATTCGTTTGTCTTTGTTATCTCCTTTAATGTTTGTCTATATCATGGTTTTCCCCTTTTCTCTCTCTTTCCACCCACTTGAGTACCCGTATCGTTCCTTATCCCCTCTCTCACACATTCGTATTCCAAATTGGATTCCATTTGTTACCATCCATTCCTACATCATTTTACTCTTCTGTTTGTTGCTAAATAGTTAACAACTAAATTATTCATACAATAACCAAGTTTTGTCTTTGTTTATTGTATATGGAAAATTATTGGTCCCGATTAATGTTTTCGAGCTTACATCTTAAAGTATTTAACGGAGGCCCGAATTCAACATTTTAAAGAGTAGTCAGCTCTCATGGGGAATTCGACACCGTTCGGGTGTTTACCCAATAACAGGTGTTGTCAATCACCAGGGTTAGCCTTGAGTTTTATGACCATTAGACCTTATGTAATGCTTTGCTTTTCCTTCGCCCGAAGAATCTTCGAGCATGCTCCGAGAGACTAGGGGGTAATTCTTGACGGGCCAACGGGTTTGCTGTGTGCAGATTTGTACTCCCATTAATGGTATTTCCACCAAGTCTGGTGTCAGCGAATTATGGCCTTCTGCACATGGAAACTGACTACCCACTCCCTTTAAGACACGCTTCTTCAAAGATTTCCTCCCCAAAATGTGTTTGAAGACAAATATTGATAATAGAATACATAATTTGGGTTTTTTGTTGTACGCAGAAATCCTAAATGGTGTACTCTTTCATCAATATTCGTCTTCAAGCACTGTGTCTTAAATGACATCCTCTTTCACTTCCATGATACAATTTAATTGAAATTGAGCCATCAAAATATGTTGGGGCTCCTAACACCTTAGAGGGGCTTTAAGTTACGATAAACAAACGCAAGTTTCAAATGTACAAGGTATATGAATAATTAAGTTGTTAACTATATATTAATCATTTCTACCTAAATCAAGTGGGGGGAAAAGTCCTTCATATGATGATATTAACATAATAGTGTGGGTTTATAATGCACTTAATACAACTCTATAGAGCGCTATGCGAGTATATAATTACTCCGGTCATCGGATTAAAGCTTTCCTGCGCATAAATCTATGCACATTCTCCACTCCCTTGGGAACATTCAAGCCAGACGCCATTTTAAAAGACGCTCACAATCCTGAGCGAACTACAACGACTTTCTCATCATCCAGGGTACCCATTTAACCCGTTTGCTACTGAATTCTCTATTTCTCATAGGGACCACCAGGTAAGCAATGGGTTAACACATTGGTGGAAAGTGGTAAATGTGGATTAATGGCATGCTAAGAGACCGTTGTGCGGGGCTGAGATTCGAACTCTCAACCCGTGGATTGAGGGTTAAGTGAACAAACCACTACGCCAAAACACCGGCACCTTACATACGTCATGGGCCTTGCCAACCCCCCACGTATATGTTACATATATCGGAAGTTATCGTAGAAATGAATTAATTTGTATGTGAATGAAGTAAGATATACATTTTTTTTCTTCTTCATTTCCTAACAGGACAAGGCGGAGCAGATGGAATCTAAACAGCAAGAAGATTTGACATCTGTCTAAAACTACTACACCACGGGGTTATTACGGAAAAGGTGTCAATTAGTATAATATGCCACTTTGAATTAGTGCTCCAATAATAAATGTAGTTATAAAGTCAATATAATTTGATCGTTTTATTAATTTTCGTTGACCCTGATGATGAGGGAAACGTAGTTTAAGTATGTCTTCTGAGTTTGAATGGAGAGAGAGAGAGAGAGAGAGGGGAAGAGAGAGTTTGAGAATTGAATTGGAAGGTTTTATTGAGTAATCACAATTAGAGAGAAAGAGAGAGAAGAAAAAAAGAGAGAGAATGAGAGATTTTAAAAATTGAATTGGAAGGTTTTATTGAGTTTATTGAGAACATATCTTAATTCCAGTAGGAGAGAGAGAGAGAAGAAAAAAAGAGAGAGAATGAGAAAGTTTACCAATTGAATTGGAAGGTTTTTATTGACTTTATTGAGAACACATCTTAATCGCAGTTAGAGAGAGAGAAGAAGAAGACAAAAAAGAGAGAGAATGAGAGAGTTAAAAAAATTGAATTGGAAGGTTTTATTGAGTTTATTGAGAACACATATCGCAGTAAGAGAGAGAGAGGAAAAAAAGAGAGAGCATGAGAGAGTTTAAAAATTGAATTGGAAGGTTTTATTGAGTTTATTGAGAACACATCTTAATCGCAGTTAGAGAGAGAGAAGAAGAAGACAAAAAAGAGAGAGAATGAGAGAGTTAAAAAAATTGAATTGGAAGGTTTTATTGAGTTTATTGAGAACACATATCGCAGTAAGAGAGAGAGAGGAAAAAAAGAGAGAGCATGAGAGAGTTTAAAAATTGAATTGGAAGGTTTTATTGAGTTTATTGAGAACACATCTTAATCGAAGTTAGAGAGAGAGAAGAAGAAAACAAAAAAGAGAGAGAATGAGAGAGTTAAAATAATTGAATTGGAAGGTTTTATTGAGTTTATTGAGAACACATTTTATATCGCAGTGAGAGAGAGAGAGAGAGAGAGAGAGAGAGAGAGGGGGAGAGAGAGAGAGAGAGAGAGAGAAAGAGAGAGAGAGAGAGAGAAAGAAAAAGAGAAATAGGAGGGGGAGGGATGAAGTGATGAAGAGAGAAGAAATAAAATGAGAGGGGGTAGAGTTAGATAGATAGTAGTCAAGAGAAATTGGATAGATTGAGGAAGAGAGAGAGAGAGAGAGAGAGAGAGAGAAGGAGAACCCGAGAGAGAAAGAGAGATAGTGTGTGTTGTATGTGTATGTGTGTTTGTGTGTGTGAGCGAGAGTTCGAGGTAGAGAGAGACAGAGACATACAGAGACAGCAAGACGGACAGAAATCACCTGATATGGGAAGAAAAAAACAGGAAAGGTCTGAAAGTTTAAAATTGTTTATTTTCAAATAACATTTATTTCTTTGAAATATAATGAATCACCATAAACAAAGAGCAAACAAAATAAAGAACGCTGACGTCACAAACAATGTTAAACCTAAGATACACCATGTATGATAATACACAAAATTAAAATGCATTTTTATAGAAAATCTAAATCAACGTATGGACTAAAGCTCGACTGACCATGTTGAGGGGGCTACTTTTTTAATTTGTGTTTTGGAAGTTTAAATCATCGATATTTAATAAATAATAGAAGGCCTTCTCTAATCTTTAGGATAAATATCTCGAAAAAGATACCCAACATTAATTGAATTGAACGGTCAGAACTAGTAATGTTATTGCCTTGTTTAATAGTTAACCGCGATAAGATCGTAGAATTAACGCCTTGGAGGGTATATGATATTACGCTTGATATTAATGTATCCAAAGCGCTTTAAATACAATACACATTGTATACACCATACCCACTTTATGCGGGTTTACCTACCGTATACTCATCACGATCATCATGATGATGATGTATGTTATTCATTTAGCATGTTTAGGATCGCTTGTGGAATCTTGTCAATCCCGCACTTCCAATCTTCTTGGTTGTGAGTATAAATGACATGCACGTTCAGTACATGTATGTCATGCCGGGGCTCGAACCAATGAGCTCACTTGTATCTTCGCTAAAATGATCAAAACCATTTGACTTTTTCATTTTACACAAACATCCTTTCATATCTTGTTCATCGACGTTGCTTGGAATATAATATAAAACATAAGCCATCGAGCCATTTCTAACTATTGCGTAATGCATCCACTGCACACGAGGCGTCATTTACCTAACGCAGGACTGCGTTAGTGACTTGCGCTGTTATATATGCGCTACAATAGAGACTGCGTCAGTGAATTGGGCTGTTATTTACGCGCTACAAAAGAGACTGCGTCAATGACTTGCGCTGTTATTTACGCGCTAGCAAGACTGCGTTAGTGCCTTGCGCTGTTATGAACACGCTAGCAAGACTGCGTCAGTGACTTGCGCTGTTATTTACGCACTAGCAAGACTGCGTCAGTGACTTGCGCTGTTATTTCCGCTCTAGCAAGACTGCGTTAGTGACTTAATAGGCAACAATGCCTTATAAATGACGTCATGCCATGTAGCGGGTTATAAGATCTTATGCATACTGCACGTTTGGAAACATATCAATGACGTTTGACATATGTTTAGTAGTTTAAATTCTTCACAAAATGGCTAAGTCTTGCTTAACACAAATATGGACAAGCTAAATGGTAACAGACATAATGAATGATATACAATATTAGTTTTCGATTAAATAGATTGCGACAACATAATAAACAGTTCAAATAAAAACAAATAACAAAAACACAACAACTTTAATAGACGCTTTAATAACTAAAAGTGTTATGTGCCATTGACTATACTATAACACTCTACTTCATATCCAATGCCATTTTAGTACTGAAGAACAAATATATTTTTAGTAAATTAAATAGGTGCGTTGTTAGCCTACTTTCCTAACCATGAATTTGATTAATAGCTCAACTAAATGCGTGCTTGACAAAACGTAAACATCTTGATTATTTACATAATTTGCAATAATTGACAAAGTGCCAAGAAATATCATGGAATTATATACAAGAAAATCATACATTTTGAAATGAATAAGGATTTCTGGGCATCATATTTTGGTCAAAATCAAAAGGAAATTTATTTTAGTTACAAAATAGTGAAATAAACAGAACATATGGGATCAAGGAGTTTTCCAAAAGACTGACTGTTGCCCCCCCCCCCCCCCCTCCCCTCCCCCTTTCTCTGCTTCTAATGTAGAGGCAATATAATGTTATATACGTGCAAATACAACAAGTTTGTTAATACAATTTTATTTTGGGGACTTTGGGAGATAACCACATTCCGTAAAAAGAATCAGCTGAATTTTTACTATGCCATCAGTCCATTAATTGAACAACCCATGTTTGAACACAAATATTAGTATATTTTTAATGTAACACAAACAGATGTCAAAGGTCAAAGGTCGACAGTTCAGGCGAAGGTATACCAAGTGGAATAATAATGATGAATAAATGGCTTAACGGATCCATCGAATGTTGAAAGTACGGTTACCCGTCATCTTAGATTGGTGGGTTCAGGCAATCCGGTTAATAACCGAATCGTAATCGCTGCAAAATAATAATGCACAAAGAACAAGAAAGGAATGTCAGAAACATTATTATCATTTAAAAACGTATTGATTTGTTAATGATGTGCAAAACTAGATAATATTTGTATTTGATTTCACTACAATAATTTCCAAAACGCTTTTCGAATTTCATAATGTGTGTGTCAACATAATGCAATATTTTTGAGTTAAACTGAATCTTTCTAAAAAGTAAAAAAGTGAATTCCCCCTCTTTATAAAGAAACCCTTAGAATTTAATATGTATATATATATCTGGGATATTCTGCATGAAGCAAACTTTCTTGATCCGCACAAACATTTTAATTTTGGTTGAAGGTATAAAATACAACATACTGCGAGAACACTCGGAAAGTACTTCGATAACAAGTACTTGAGCGAGTTTTAAAAGTGTGATACCTGTCTTGTTACAGGTCATACTATATTATGGAAGATAAACTGATATGTTACAACTTTTAATCTGAATAAAAGAAACTTCTACAAGTGTTATATTAGATGCTGCTTGTAAGTGTCGGCTTGCATGGTGATGTAGATATACAGTAGGCTTGCGGGTGCACCATGTGAGAGAGAGGGACGATTGAGGAGTCCTGAAAAGGACTCTGACTCGGTAATCTTTCTTGAGGGTTTGTTAGTCCTGAAAAGGACTGTTGGTATAGACGACGGATAGTCAACCTGTTCGAAACGTCGAGCCAACTCCCGCCACTCATCCTCTCCAAGCGCTATAGTTCTCCTTAGAACTATAAAATAGGTAAAAGTCCTGGTCATGATAATATAACTGTTTCTGTCATTAAAGAATCAATCTATTTCATTCTTGCTCCACTGGTACATATTTTTAACCTTTCCCTCTCCACTGGTAAATTCCCTCACAGTATGAAGCTGGCGAGGGTGACTCCGATCTATAAGAAAGGCTCCCCCGAGCAGTTTTGTAATTATAGACCGGTGTCACTCTTGCCCGTTTTCTCCAAAATCTTGGAAAAATTATTTTACTCTCGATTATTGTCTTACATTGAGAAACGAGAGATTTTGTCGAATTTTCAATATGGCTTCAGATCTGGTCATTCAACTATATTGGCCTTGACTTATTTTTTGGACCAAATACTTACTTCCCTTGATGATAGCAAACATTCACTCTGTTTGTCATTGGATATCTCAAAAGCTTTTGATTCCATTAATCATCAAGCCTTATTATCCAAATTGGAGTACTATGGTGTGAGAGGTTTGCCATTACAGTGGATAAAGGATTATTTGAAGGAAAGAAAACAATATGTTGTTTATGATAATGCAACTTCACTTGAAAAAGAAGTTATATGCGGAGTGCCCCAAGGGTCAATAATTGGGCCACTGTTGTTTATTCTATATATAAATGATTTGCCGAATGTTTCCTCAACTTTGTCATACATTATTTTTGCAGACGACACCAATGTCTCTTTAAGCGAGAAGAAACTAGATACTCTTGTCCATAATATGAATAAAGAAATACAAAAGGTTAATATTTGGTACAAAGTGAATGGGTTAAGGATAAACATTGAGAAAACAAATTTTATGCATTTTGCACCATTGAATAAACAATATGATAAGAACTTACTTACTCTTAAGTTTGTTGATTCAGTGGAGCCCTTAAAGCAAGTACATAGTGCCCGCTTTTTGGGAGTTAATATTGATGACAAGTTATCATGGTCTTTACATATTAATGATATTGCATTAAAGATCTCGAGAATTACTGGAGTTATGTCAAAACTGAAATTTGTATTACCGTCAAAGGTACTGCTTTTGCTATACAATTCATTAATTCTTCCTCATTTACAATATGGTAATATGCTATGGATAAATGCATCAAATACATTGTTAAATCGTTTACATTTGTTGCAAAAACGTGTAATACGCATAGTTGCCAAGTCTCATTATTTGGCCCATACCAACAATATCTTTAAACAATTAAGGGTTTTGACTGTATATGAATTAGGTAGGTTACAACTGGGAGAATTTATGTACAGGTCTGAAAAGGGACTATTACCAAACTCACTTCAAAACTGGTTTAGATGCAACAGTGATGTACATTGTTATAACACCCGAAACTCCAAGAATTTGCATAGCATTTATTACAGAACTGCTACTGGCCAAAGAAGTGTTAAGTATCAGGGTTACCTTACATGGTCTACTTTAGATAACAGTCTCAAACAATCTGCATCATTACGACAATTTAAGTATAAATATAAACAATATCTCTGCAATTCTAAATAGTCTAATCAATTTAAAAACAATTATTATTATGTTTCAAATCGCAATTATGTTATCATCGGGTCAATTTAATCTAATTATAAAACCAGACATTTGAAGGGAGAGTCCACCCTGAGGATGGGTTTACTCCGCCTTTACTTGGCCACACACATTCTCAGGGTGGACTTCCCCTTCATTGCTACCGGGGCTAGACTCGACAAGCTTCGCTTTTTCTAGCCCCATCTACATTACTCACCTTTTTATGTTTTAATGTTGATGTTTTTGTTAACTGATGTAGATTTTCATTGTTCTTTTATGCTTATGTATCTGTTTTCTTTTGCTCTATGTGTCAAATGTGTATAATGTAATCTTTTACCTTGTATATTTTTCTGGTTTTTAATGTGGAAAATAAATGAAATGAAATGAAAAATGAAATGAAATGAAACATAATCCACAGTCTTTTTCAAGACTATACTAACAGTCCTTTTCAGGACTAACAAACCCTCAAGACAGATTACCGAGTCAGAGTCCTTTTCAGGACTCCTCAATCCTCCCTCTCTCTCACATGGTGCACCCGCAAGCCTACTGTATAAGTTTTATCTTATTTTCTTAATGACCTTACTATTGAATATTTACTAATAATCACTAAGAACTAGCAAGAAAAAGAAGGGAACTTTTAACTGAGTGCCGTAACTTTCTGATTTTACCATTTTTGTACTACTGAAGGTCGTACCTTTTTAAATAAAATTCTACAAGACCATGATGAGATTACCACAAAGTTAATTAAGAGCTTGAACTTTCCAAGTGTTTGAGTAAGCTTGAAATGTAGTTTTTTTTTAACGAGTTTCTTATAAAGTGGTTTAACTGTTTAAAAGCGGGTTTCCCTTTTCGGTAGCAGGTCGTACCGTCATCAAAGAATTCCTCTAGACCATAATGATGCGTCTAATAATTACTCAAAGATAGCATGACAAAAAGTGCCGTAACTTTCTGATTTTACCCTTTGTGTACTATAAGTCGTACCTTTTTTAATAAAATTCTACAAGACCATTATGAGATTACCACAAAGTAAATTAAGAGCTTGAACTTTCCAAGTGTTTGAGTAAGCTTGAAATGTAGTTTTTGTAACGAGTTTCTTATAAAGTGGTTTAACTTTTTAAAAGCGATTTCGCTTTTTGGTAGCAGGTAGTTATTTTTTTAAAGCGGGTTTCCCTTTTTGTTAGCAGGTCGTACCCTCATTATAGCACTCCTCGAGACCATATGATGCGTCTTGTGTACCTGGTTGGGTCGTCAGGCATGCAGAGGAATGCTCGATTCTCCGGTGAATAGTCACAACTATATCCCTCGGGGCAATCGCACAACCATCGTCCCCTGCTGCGAGCCTTGCCACCTGAGCACTGCATGTATGCCTTCACTTTACACTGAAAAGATATGGATACAAAAAGATGATAATTATAATCATTACAATTAAATTATGATAAATGATGACACTAATAGTAGTAAGAATAACAAATGGAAATATTAAAAGTAATAATAAGTGTACTATTACTAGTACAAGTACTCGTAATATTGGTAATGATGGTAATAATAGTAAACTAGTATAATATTAATCATACTTGTAATAAAAAGTAATGTAAAACGCTTAGAGACATTTGTATTAAGCGCTATATCAAAGCTAAATATTACTATTATTATTATTAAATGGTAAAATAAATAGTAATAGTAATAGTAACAGTAGAAATAATAGTAATACTAATATTTTGAGTTATTTGAATACAACGTCACCTGTTACATCCACGCTGTTCGTCATAATAATAATGGTTAATTTATTCAAGGAATATGCATCGCAGCACGGCCCAGGGGATAAATAAGTACAATATTTTTGCAAAAGTATTTAGTAATAAATGTTAAAAAATACACTACAAATCATTATAATACAAGTAAACAGTATGCAATTGTAAATTATTAATGAATATAATACAAATGAGGACATGTGAGTATATCATAAAGTTAGTAGTGCAATTAGGTGTAAAGGTGAAGAGTCAATATAATCTTGTGTGATATAAGTAAAGACCGCAATAGTAAGGCAGGGGGAATGGGGGGAGAGAGAGAGAGAGAGAGAGAGAGAGAGAGAGAGAGAGTGAAAACAGATTTATTTCTGATCTTGTGTACCTGTATAAATATGTATGAATAAATAAATAAAATAAAAATAAATAAATAGAGAGAGAGAGAGAGAGAGAAAAGAAAAGAGAGAGAGAGAGAGAGATGGATTGGCAGAGATATAGAGAAGGGGTGAGATATAGGAGAGTAAGAGAGGTGTAGAGGGAAAGAGAGAGGGAAAGATAAAACTAGTGGTGAGGAAAAGAAAGAAGAAAGGGAGTATAGGTGGTCATCAACATACACAAATTCAATAAGATGATACAATGATAATCATAATTCATTGGATGCTTTACAATGAACTAGACCCTTCTAGCTTTCCAATCAAAATCCGCTTCACGAATAATACCCTGTTTATCAAGAGATTTAATTATAACTGTTATATGATTTACGACTTGCTTGCTCTTGTTTGGTTGTAATAAATCACTGAGTGCTAACACAAATGTGGTCGTGGTATGAACTGAGCAACAACACTGCACTTTCCATGCCTGGCTGTCATGCAGACTTAATGAATTCAATTGATTTCAGGCCTAGCTTTAAAGAGAAGGTTGAGTTCTTGGAAGAGGTGAAACATAATTTGTAAGCGTTGTCATTGTATTATGCAAGTGTGGAAGAACATCAGTTAAACAAATGTTCCTTGAAAAACATGGCTCTTCAAATGCTTAATATTCTAAATATGGCATGTAACATCATAACAATCGGGACGGATTTTTATACCACATGTTCGAGTAGTCCCATATACATCTTTATGTGTATAGTAGTTGTAACTTTACAAAGACTGGGCCACATTTCTTATCATTTTGATGATTCCAGAACCTTGCAGTACACATCATTATGCTAGATGATCAAACTTTTCTGATCGATTCCACAACGTTTCTTTGACAATGCAACCGCATGGCCTGAACTCAACTTTATTTTTAACGATACAATGGTTGGTTACGTTCCCATACTGTAGACCTAATATTTAAAACAAGGACAACTTAGAAATAAGAGCCGAAGCCTATTTATCGTGTTTCATAATGATTGTGCTTGGCAAAACAGTTATACTTCACCAGTGAAATAAGGAAAGAATTGATTTTTTTTCTTCACATTTGAATTGTTTTCTTCTTCAAGAAAGTCAATCCCTTCTTTTTATTCATTAGGGACTTTAAGATTTGCGTGGACTGATACGTGTGACGTCCATTCAAGGCAGTGCATTAAAATGACGTAGTCGTAGCAATCCACGTTGTCGTTGTGCAAATCTAAAAGTCCCTAATATTATCTTCATAACCATACTCATCTTTTCTATTCCTATATCTCTCGTCTGCATGTCCCTTTTTCAGTCTTTCTCTCTCTGTTTATCTTCCTCACTCACTCGCTCTAACAGATTAATGTGAACTTTCGTTACATTTCTTCTGTCTGAAATCATTCCAACCACATCAATCAGACGTATTTCAAAAGATTACTCCAGACGAAACTTAATTGCATCAACATCTTAGCGGTTTAAAACAAAGTTTAAGTTTTGTGTATTAAAAGCACTCTTTCCGTCATACTTCCGTTCCTAAGTTACAGCTTGCCTAATATGTGTCCCAAAATAGAAACAAACAGTCACTCGATATGTGTTTGTGTTTGTTTTTTCATAGAAGTAGCATCGATGACGTAGGCGAGGAGTCCATTGTGACGTAATAGTCAGAATACCCAATCACATGGTAAGGATATTTTTCAAAGACAAGTCTCTCGCTTGTGTTTTGTTGCATATTATTTATTTATGCATTGAGTCCACAGTGTTTTTGTTTGGGGGGTAGCACAGGACAAATATTTATTTACCTCATTTAACTTAAGCCTTTTGGATCTTGTTATGACGTTATTCTTTTCTAACTAAACAACTTTATACTCTAACGCATTTATAGGATTTATGATTCACCATTTAGTACAAGAACATCTGGTAACACAGCTTTATGTTTACTTCAGAGTTCATTTCAGACATGGGGTACACTTTTAAACAACATCCCGTTGAGACAGACATTTTACTGGTCCACTTTTTCTTATGCTACAGTTCATTTTTCTTTCCAAACCTTTTGAATTTACTTTTAATGTTAGATCATACATGTATTCGTTCGACTCTTACGCGAACGGTCATAATGTATTCATGATAAGCATACAATGTTGTCTGTTTCGGATGGTGGTTCGCTTTAAACAATACTACCTTTCCTCTCACAGATAGAAAGTAGACAGAGGTCGTATCACCACAGTCATTTAAACCTGTGGATGTTAGTCACTCGGACTAGAATTACAGAAACATTGACAGTCTTGAGGATTGAGAGGGGTAACCGAAGCTCTACCAGGAGGCGATCCCCAGGCTACGGAGGTGACTTGGTGGAGGAGATGGAATGGAGATGCACATTGGTAGAACCAGGGTCGAAGGGGCCACCCCCAATCTTATCTTGGTATCCGGACATGAGCTGGAGTAATATCAGGTCGTCGGTGAGAACAGTATTAATTTGTTATCATCATCTTCATCATCTTCATCTTCATCATCATTGGTATCATTATTATCATCATTTTTATGATTATTAACATCATTTTTATGATTATTATCATCATTTGTATGATTATTATCATCATTTTTATGATTATTAACATCATTTTTATGATTATTATCATCATTTTTATGATTATTATCATCACTATCATTATTATCATTATTGTGTTTATCGTAATTCTCATCATTATCATTATTGCCTTTATTATCATTATCATAATTCTCATCATTATTGCCGTTACTATCAATATTATTAATATTATCATTATTGGCATTATTATTAGCATTGTCTTTATCTTTATCATTATGGTCATCATTATAAAATAACTATTAATAGCATCATTAATATGTTTTGAGAATGGTTTGTTGTTGAAAATTGACAAGTTTGGGGAATCATTAAGGAATAAGAGTCTGCTCCAACCTTAATTCCTCCGCCTCTAATTTCTTAACATCCCGGATACATTGCGAGGGGGACATGCCCGGAATAGACAAAGATCTTTCCCCGCCCCCACATTTCCAGGAATACAGGATATGCCCCTTGAGACACATTGATATTGAACTTGTAGTTCGGAAAACGGACTTGGAATTTCACCTCGTGGAGCTACTTACATGGAAGAATCGAAGTGTGATGTTACATAGTATACAAATGATGCATGCGAATGAGTTCATTCATTTTGTATTCTATATAGAGTCAATTCGAGTAAGGATAGATCATTTGATAAACGAATGAAAACTTGCATCATTTAATTATTCCTAAACTCCTAGATCCCTGTTATTTGACGTAAACATGATTTATTCCAAAATAGTTTCGTGCCAATTGCTTTATTTTCACTGCAACCAAAATACTCCAATAATTGTACGAATTACCAATTGCAACACAAAAACAACAACAGCGAAAACAGAAACTGATGTATACAAAAGACATCGTATTGTAGGAATAATTATATTCTTAATAATATGTTCTGTTAATGGTGAGAAAGAGAGAGAGAGAGAGAGAGAGAGAGAGAGAGTAGGGGGCAGATATCGTTCACTGTCATTTTCAAATTATCATGCAAACATACAAATTGTATTGTAATGACATTTTGAATGTAAATTTATACGTTTCATGAATATCAAATAAAATGTAAAGAGAATTGAATTTTGAGATTTCTTTGAAAGTGTTTATTTTCATTTTTCGATTCGAACCAGGGCTTCCAAGAAAGATTCTCAAATCGGTTCGAACGGATTTGAACGGATTTGAATGAATTAGCGATAAGACGCGCTACAAAGGTCAGTATATATTACATGTACCTAAGGCCTTAAGGCCCGGTCACACAGCCTTTCGCGTCTGTATCGCGGATAAAATTTCGCGATTTTTTTTTGCCCGCGGTTGCCCTTGGTGGAAAATGTGCAAAATTGGCTTACCCGCGGTTTACCCGTGGTATGCCCGCGGAACAGACGCCGGCGACTGTTCCGCGTCCTTATCGCGGGTGAAGCGCGGCGATACCGCGGCCTACCACGCTTACACGCGGTACACACGCTAATGCACGTGATAACAACGCGGTACAGACGCGGAACAAACGTGCTATGACCGTGCTCCACCCGCGATTACCCGCTAAAATTTCGCGTCCAATTCCGCGTGTAACCACGTCTTAACCGCGGCCGTAGCACGTCCTAGCACGTTCGTTCCGCGTCTGTACCGCGTCTTTACCGCGTGTGTACCACGTGTACCGCCCGCGATTGCCCGCGGTCTAAATTTTTGGGCAGCCCAAAACTTTTTCGCGCGGCCAACCGCGTGTGAATTTCTTACCGCGTGTAACGACGGGTAAAGTACGGCTGTATCGCGTCTTTATCGCGACCTCAACGCGTCCAACAGCGTCTGCTTCACGGGCAGAAATTTTTGGCCGTGATTCGGCCGCGATACGCCCGTGGAGGGCTGTGTGACCGGGCCTTAACACAAAAGATGTTGTAACGCCCTTTAGGTGCCAAAACATGGGTCGGTTGGTCGGAACTTTTTTTTCTTTTGGAATTTTTTTTCTCCCTCTTTGGGCTGATATTTCTTAGTTTGAAATGCTTTAATATTTTTTTCCCAAAAAACGGTTTAAAAAAAGCCGTCGGTAGATTTCAATATGTTGGGGTCGGTCGCAAAGGGCAATACAACATATTTTGTTATAGGCCTAATGAAGAAATAAATGGACAGTGAGATAAACCAGAACAAATTAATAATAATGAGCTAGAGATGGTACTGTCAATAATCTAAACAACAATTTTTGTATCCAAGCCTACATCTGGCTCACTCCATACACATATTGAATACATTATTGAGTGGCAGTTTACATTATGGAGAGGAATTGGAGAAATTTCCAAGAAAATCTTGATCCTTTAATTTTCAAACTCAAAACTAAGCAACAAAATAAAATTACTAGTGAAATTGAAATTAGAAGAAGTTAATAAACACAAATAATCACAACTGCCAATACAAATAACCATGAGAGTGAATAGAATAATGAGGTAAAGTAAACACAAGGGAAATATTTATAGAAACAATAGCAATGGTAGCCTGCCTTTGAGTTTCATTAAGCTTCAAAGAAAAATATGTCACTTGGCATGCTAAACATTTGTATTGCTTATTTTTGTCACTTTTATCACAGTCTTTCTTCCAATGTCTGATTTTCCTTTAAAGGCTCGTTCGGATATGACGCAGTCAAAACCGGGAAGTTTTCTTTTTATAACTCTTTCACGACATACAAAACACGTAAAACAGCGGTTCAAATGCATGTACATTGTAACACAGCGCTTATTGAATACGCGCAAGTACGCCGTTGCGCACGGTTGCCATTCGTTGTACATGCCAGAAAACAAACCGCGGCGGATTTTTGCGGCGGTTAACCGCGCCGTATCTGAACAAGCCTTCAAAAAAAGGGTCATACAAGTTCAGATTGACAACTGACAGACAATGAGATCAATTGTCCGTGTGCTTGTCTCTAATCAACATTGAGTGAATGAAATAAATCCTGTTCTTGGTCTTTTTGAAGCAGGTTGTTATGGATCCGATAACTCGCGTGCCTTGTCCCGGAATCTAATTCTACTACGCTCAAATTCCATTACGATGCGGTAAGTGGTGAGGATTCATTACATCGCAGTTCTCTCTCTATCTCTCTCTCTCTTTCTCTTTCCGTATTTATGATCTTATTTGCGGGCTTCCCTGTCATATCCTTCAATACAATCTACCTGTTATTTCTAGAGTTCTTTCCTTATTCTCCCTCTCTCTATCTCTCTATAATATGCCTCTTAGTTTGTCTCCCTTTTTTCTGTGTGTCTGTCTATTTCTCTCTCTCTCTCTCTCCCTCTCTCTCTCTTCAACGCCCTACCATTTCCTACCTCATTTGCTTTCCATGTCTTCTTTTTCTTTCTCTTTCTCCCCTGGACTTTTTTTCTTTTTTTCCCTTAACCCCCTTCTTGCTCTCTCGCGACTCGCCCTTTTCTCTTTTCCCTTATATCTCTCACTTTCCGTCTTCTCTCTCTCTCTTTTTCTATATAATACATATTTATTTATCGCTCCTTCCATCCTCTCTTTCTCTCTCTGTGTGTATTATCTTCTCCCCTCTTTCTGCATCATTCCATTTTCTCCTCTCTCTCTCTCTCTCTTGTTATATATCCCTTTCAAGTTTATATTCATTGTGTGTTCTTCATCTTGTCATTTCTCTCTCTCTCTATCTCTCTCTCTCTCTCTCTCTCTATCTTTCTCCCTCCCCCTTACTCACTCCTTCTCTCCCCTCTCTACTATTGTTCTTTTAATCAGTTTTATTTTGCTCATCTGTTTGTCCATTTCATGCCGCTTCTAGTTTACTTCACAAACAATAATTTTCAGTCATTGACCTCGGCTGGTCATCCTGCACATGACCCTTGCTCCACTTGCTAAATCAAGAAGCAATCGAATATTTTAATATGAAAACAATATGTAACAACATGCTTATAAACGAATTGATGCTGATTTTCATATAACTTATACACGCATGATAGGCGTTGGATCGTCATCTCGAAATTCACACAGCTCTTTTTCCTAGAGTTGTAACACTGGCAACGACATATCTTCCCATTAATCATAAAGGCTGGATTTTTTTTCAAACACCAGTGTTTTCCTCTTTTTGTTGTCCTTTTTTAAATATTTGTTCTTCTACTTCTTCCTTCTCTTTTTCTATTCCATGATTTGCGTAAAATTGCTTGGCGGCACTCTAGAATTAAGGTCTATATCAACTGCTAATAGAGAATGGCACGAAAATGATTTGAATGCTCATTTGATGCCAATAGTATTACCCCACCAACAACCAACCAATATACAAATTAATTAAAGGTAAGATATACTTAGCATTTTAATACAAATCAAATAAAGGTAAAATATACTTTTATATATATCATTTTAATAAAGTTTTAATGGAAATTAATTAGAATGATATGAATATTTTCATGAATTATTGATGACACATGATAATCGGTTTTGTGTTTTATAGATCCGCTTCACGAGTCTAAAGGACACTGTTCTCTATTAATGCATGTACAATGTACAAACGCTTTAGCACAGACTTAATGGGCCACTTTGTTTCGTAAACAGACGATGTGTCAAAGCAAATAAGTGGGAAAGCAAGAAGCAAATTGACGAGAGCAGTCACAATCAATAGGATCATTTTTTTCCTTTCATTTGTTTTCAGCAAAGAGTACAAGAACGTAATTAGTACCATCGATTTCTGCTTTGAAATAATACCGAATGTTCATACTGCTAATGTGTTTGCAGAGTTTAAAACCGTCTCTGGTAACAATAGCAAAAAAAATGGCGGTGATAACTAAGTGAGAGAGATTTGATAGGATTAAATATAGCAATTCAATTCACCGTCTCGTATATATATCCACGCGTTACGTCCACACCCTTTCACTAGTAACACGAGTGGAAATCAATAGTGCTTATTTACATGACTCTCTAATTGAAACGAGGATTGTTATTATTACTTGGCGAAGATGGAGGGTGGCGCTTTTTCACTGATTAAATTAAAACCTTCCAAAAGTTGCCACCGATCGCAATCGCATGTCCATCAGCATTACACAAGCGCACTGCCACTGTGACGTCATAAATGTTCAAGTGTTGTTGCGTGACGTCATTGGGTTTAAGTCTGACACGCTGTTAGTTCATTGCCATTATATTAGAACTTCATGCATTTACATCAGAAGCACATCTTTCCCCTTTCTTATATAGGCCTAACATTACCGTTTTTAAACTCTTCATCACACTTTTCCCCCTCCCCCAGACCTCCCCTACCTCTCTCTATTTTCCTATCCCACACACCCACACATGCCTATTCATTATTTACACACACACAAACACACACATATATTTATATATACATTCATGGAATAAACATGTCGTTTATCACAGAGTGCCAGCTCTATCATTGCCTTGTGTTTTTGCTTGTGCTTGTGTTTTTTATACAACTTTCTAAGGAGTTAACCTAAAATTTCAAACTTCATATTAAAAAATGATAACATACTTTAACAGTCATTCTTCGAGTTAAAGAAAATTGTTTGGCAGTCTAAACGCCAGAGGAACGTAACAATGTTGTCGATCAACCCTAGACCATGCAGACCCAACGATGTGACTATGAGAAGAAAACCCAATCGAAACCTAAGCCCTAAAGCAATAAAGCCAAGAGCAAATGTCGCCGGGGAAAAAAGTATCACTCCCTCTCTCTCTCTATCTCTTCCTCTATTTCTATCACTCTCCCTCTTTTATTTAATTCCATTCCATAACAGGATAATAAACAAGGGACATCATATCCCTTTTCACCTATATCTTGAGTTGCATATAACCCATGCAACTGCAGATACTGGACGCAAGATGAAAATAAACACTAGAGATGTAATTGGAATTTGAAGGCAGGTTGTGAATGTTGATGGATTTTTTTTTTTTTTTTTGTTTTTGATAAATGGCAACGAAATATTAAACAACGAATGATGGATTGTTTGAAGGATTTACTGGACAAAAGGAACATGCGTGCATGGGGTGGTATACAGAGTGAGGGAGGTGGACATATTGAGACAGATACGACAGACAGAGAGAAAGGGAATTAGAGAGAAGAGAGAGAGAGAGAGAAAGAGAGGGAGAGAGAGAGAGATATTAAGAGAGAAAGGGAGGGAGAGAAAGGAAAAAGAGAACAAGAAAGATAAAGAGAGGGAGAGAGGGGGAGAGAGAGAGAGAGAGCTAGCGATTGAGTGAGAGAAAAATAGATAGAAAATAAAATGAAGCCTTCATTTTATATTAATTTTTGCACATAACGCAGACGTCATGAAAATCATGCATTGAAATGACATTGTATTTAACAATGAGCACTTTGATTATCAACATAAAATACGCTATTAACACCTTTTCGCTATATATTTGTCTCCGTCCGTCTCTCACTTTCTTTCTTACTTCCTCCTTTGAAATCTCAATCGAACGTAACAGAAATATGGGGCAACCGTGTGACGTCATATTCAGAATGACGTAACATCGCGAAACGTCCAATTGTTGACTTAGTTAGCTGTAAATGATGGCAATCAAACACTGTCAAGTCCCGTTTCCACAATTAATCAATACACAATTCAGAAACTAGAATATCCTGGCTGCTACATATGATATTAATGTAAAAGAAATGAAACCTTAACAAAGGACTGTAAAGAGTACTAGTAAGCATTAAAAGTAATTCGTGAGGTTTCTGTTTCAGCTTCCATCGAAGTAAAAGAAACACTGGGCCTGAATAGCTCTTTAAAAAGCGAATACGGACATCAATACCACAGACGGATCGCAAATGGTATTTAAATGCCTACTCCAATATTTCTGACTTTTCGCCGATTTGTTCTAATCAGTTCTGTCTGTCAATTTGAATGTTTTGCATGGGTATATTATACAGTTATTGACTGGCAGGGGGTGTAATATAACATTATTTGGACCGTTGAAGGGAGTTACTTTCCCAAGTGGTTATATTTTCCTGAAGCGCGCAGCGCTGAGGGAAAATATGGTCACGAGGGAAAATATAACTCCCTTCAGGTCCCAAGAATGTTATATACCCCGTGCCAGTCAATAACTGTTATATTAGATAGCCTTAGGTTTTTTGTGTGTGGGGGGGGGGGGGGGTCCATTTTTTTTTGCCCGAAATTAAAAAAAAATCGGGAACAATCACAATTACGGAAAAATAATCTGTTGAGATAGTTCAAGAAAGAAAAAAACCTTTAAACAAAACAAATTATACAACAAATTTTTTGGGAAAAAAAATTCTTACCCCAAAAAACATTTTTCGGGGAAGAAAACAAAATGTGGAAAAAATAATTTCAAGGGGAAAACAATTTCATGAAAACAAAATTTCACCAGCCGGTAAAATATAACCAACCAGGAAAATATAACCAACCAGGAAAATATAACAATTTGAATCCTCGCAATTGATATCACG
The DNA here is from genome assembly GCA_035222895.1 of Strongylocentrotus droebachiensis. Classification (NCBI taxonomy): domain Eukaryota; kingdom Metazoa; phylum Echinodermata; class Echinoidea; order Camarodonta; family Strongylocentrotidae; genus Strongylocentrotus; species Strongylocentrotus droebachiensis. The sequence goes on along the minus strand of JAVYIG010009184.1, from coordinate 36,242 downwards.
TGACGAGCTCTGGACCAATCACATCTCGGTATCTGTCTAGCTATCTAATATAGTGTTATATTAATAATATTATTCCGTGTTTATATAGCGCTCAATACATCGATTCAACGATTGCGAAAACGCCCCATCCTCCCCCCTCTCTCTCTCTCTCTCTCTCTCTCTCTCTCTCTATATCTCTCCCTCCCTTTCTCTCCCTCTCTCTATTTATGAAAAGTCGCATACAAACCATTTTTTTAACGCACCCTTTCTTTGTAAATGCCAATCTATTTGTACATGAATCTATTTCGTTATTTTTTAAATCCGAGAATAATAATAGTCTAGACCAGCAAAAAAGGAAATTAGTTAATTTGTTGTAGTAACAAAAAATACGACAAATGTATAAGTCAGCACGCGTGACTACGATAAATTTATAATTTGAATTGTGTTTGCATTAGTTCTTTTTGTTGTATTTCTGTAAACTAATGTGTGTTTTTTAATTCAAAACACTTTTATGATTATCGTCACACTTTCTACAGAAGAGGGGGGGGGGGACACAATCTGCTTCCCCTCAGCTTGCTTGGGAACTAGATCAAGATCCTTTTCCAATAAAAACGGAATATATTTACGAGTTGGATTGGCCATATGTAATCCCAAGATAACTCAGGCAGCTTAGTAAATCAATTTATTTGATGAAATTGAGTCTTCCGTGACCCTTTTAGTCATCATGGTGAAATCCCCAAAGGTTTCCATTAATGGCGACAATCAATTACATAACGTATATACGAACCCTGTATACTGTACATGTTTGTTTAAAACGTCTTTAAGACATGAGGAGAAAATTTGAATTATATCAACAAGGCTTGCCTGAAACATGTCATTTCTTCAGACCTGCTTCAACCAAACCTGACGTGTTTACATTGCAATTTACAATCTTAAAGTTTGGTTATTAAAGCAGCTTTTACATAATTATATGTCGTCCTGTCGCATATCGGAAAAATAGTCGTATGATATTTAAAAAATAGAAAAAGTACTATTAAAAAGGGATTGCTGTTTCACCTAACATGAATAACGATTCGGGATTGTCAGTATTGTTTGTCTAAGAACTTTTGAAATAGCTCATCATTTTATTTATGATGGTGTGTAGAAAATATTAATGATAATAGTGGGTTCTTGTAGAGCGCTCATGTCTGTCAGACTCGACACTCGTGGCGCTTCACAAACATTCAGAACGGCAAGTGGCGGTTTGGAGGGGGTGTTTATACATTCTGAACATGGCAGCATGGGCTTCCCGAATAATCTCAGCCTTAAATATACAACGAAAACTGTGCTTAGATATGTGTGCATATATCTCCTGTCCCCGCTTCATCCAGGGCACAATAAAGAAGAACAGAAAGGCACCTTAAAGGGACTTGGTAACATTATTCAGATGAGAGGAAATGATGCTTAGGAAGTGACTCCAATGCTAAATGTACAATTAAAAATAATCTGAAAGTTTGAGTGAAAACGGACTATTAATATATTAATACAAATTGGAAAAAACTCATCTGATCGATCCCTTAATTCTTCCTATATATTATTACAATTAAATTACATTTTAGATGTAATTAACACAAAGCAATGAATTTGCTGTTTATACTATTCCAGACATTTAAGAGTTGAACGATTTTTAAAGGACTTAGGCCTATATCTTGTTTTCATGAAAAAACGGTTGGGAGAATTTAAATATGGTTGGGAGAATTACAATAAGAGGGTGACGCACGGTGACACCTTCAAAGAAAACCATGAATATCTTTGTGGTTTTCAGAATGTTAAAGGATTTTTTGCATGTAAGAAAGTTAGTACAGTTAAAGGATTAGGACTATAATAAGAAACATTTCATACAAAAGTGACACAATAATAGTTTATCTTCAACCTTCAACAATGTTACCGAGTCACTTTAAGGAGATTTGTTCAATATTCTATTCTCTTTCTTCTGTTTCCTTTTTACTTTTTTTTTTTACTTTTTTTTTTTGTTGGCGGGGGGGGGGGGGGGGGGTTAAAGACGGTGTTGTGTTGAGAGATGCATTTTTCTTCTCCTTCTCATTTCTTTTGTATGTCTAGTATGGAGGGGAGGAGCTTGTTGGGTGTACCCTTATGCCTGTAAAAGATTCTATTATTCGTGTAGATTTCACCTCCTTGTCTCCTGACTAATATTTACCACACGGGAAAATCTCGTTATATCCTTTTCTTTCTTTCTCCATCTTTTTTTAATTTAAATTTTTATTCACCTTTCTTTCCTCGTAAGGTCAGGTAAGTTTAGAAGCCTCCCTCCCCCTCTCCCCCAATTGCAAGCCAAGATAATCCCTGATCGGCCATTGATGACGTCTATATTTGGTTTGACATGTTTGTCTCCATATCCCCTCTGAGGTGGTTTCATCCGGGCATTCCTGCCGGTCCGTGCAAGCTTGAGCAAACAGTCTCACTTTACTGAGCAAATCTCATCACTACCAACCATCAATAAAGAAACGTACTACTCAGACTTCAATCACTAAGTAGCCTTCACATCGCTAACAAATGGGGCTCTTGCCTAAAGAGACATTTCTCAATACAACATGACAGATTAAACGCAAGTCCTAAATACATTATCCTGTTTGGTTGAAAGTCAAACCGAGTCTAAACATAACTATTCTATATTTTCATAAACTCATCTTGCTGCTTTAGATACATTTTGAAATGTTTGTTTTTGAGGGCTTGCAAATCCCTTATAGGGGCTTTAAAGATAAAGTTGAGTTCTGGTCATGCGATTGCATTGTGAAAGAAACGTTGTAGATCAGAAAGGTTGATCATCTAGCATATACATATTGGTGCGTACTGCAAGGTTCTGGAATCATCAAAATGATATGAAATTTGGCCAAGTCTTGGTAAAGTTACAAGCACTGTACACAGGAAGGTGTATATGGGACTTCAGGAACATGTGGCGTTAAAATCCGTCTCGATTTGTAAGATGTTACATGCCATATTTAGAATACTAGGAGCCATTTTCGGGGGAAATTTTGTTATCTGATGTTCGTCCACACTTGCATAATAACAATTATAACGCTCACAAATTATTTCTCACCTCTTCCCAGAACTCAACCTTCTCTTTAAAGTCAGGCAACGATATGGTGCCAAAAGATATTTTCTATTCTAGAATCCGTAGTTGCCAGACCCACAAATACAGATAGTTGTTTAGTTTATTTCTTTTGCACGAATGACAGTGCCAACGGCGAGGCAACGAATCTGTAAATGGGAGACCATTATACAAACATTTACTTATGGTATAGATATCTGAAAAGGCAATTCGAGAAAAAATACGTACATGTACATGCGTTTAAGTGTTGGTACAGGAAGCTGTTAAGTAAAGGTGCATAAAGAATATTTTGAAGTAAAGAAACAAATCTTAGATAGATAGATAAATGGATTTTATTAAGATCTTGTGTCTGGCAGTTAAAAACTGAAATGACCATGAATTACAAAACAAATTTCTAAAGAGCATTAATATAATAATATGAGATACCAATAGGTCTCTTCCGCAATGCACTCTAAAATTTAACAAAATAATAATAATGGAGGTTTCTTGCACAACGCTCATATCCGTCAGAGTTGACACTCCTGGAGCTCCTGATTAATACCCTGGCTGCCATTATGGCGCTCTAGCATTTCAAGGAATTGATTCCTTCCAGGTACCCATTTACCTCACCTGGGTTGCGTGTGGCAAATTTTGATTGATGCCTTCATAAATTACATTTGTGTCATGGCGGGAATCTCTGGCGAACCACGTCAACCGCTGTCCGGTGATTCATCCAATAGACCACTTCACATCAAGAAATAGACATTTATCCTTAAAAACAACGAATTTACCCTCTCAATGTGTAACAACAAATTTAGGGATTTAAAAGCCTATTTTCCTTGGCGTCAAACCAGGCGTCAAACTCAATGTGGTTATAACAAAATTAGATACAATATGCGAGTACATTTCTGCCCTTTATTTCATGCATTTGGTGTCCTTTTTTTAGGGCTTTGAATCAAAAGTTAATAATAATAATAATGGGTTCTTGTATAACGCTCACATCCGTCAGAGTTGACACTCCTGGCGCTCCCGATTATTACCCTGGCTTTAGATGTTGTATTCATATTATCATTTATCTAATCAATTGAACTTCCTCATAAACTGTATCTCTCGGATTCCAATTTCTATGCGATCGCTAAATCATAAATATTTAAATTCCAATAATGCATCACATGGGTAATTTTACATGGTCTACGAGCCCGGCGTATCGATGCATGCTTCTACTGGGGGAGTGAGAGAGAGTGAGAGAGAGAGAGAGAGAGAGAGGGGATGAGAGAGAGAAAGAGGGAGAGAGAGAGAGAGAGAGAGAGGGAAACAGAGAGAGAGGTAGCGAGAGAAAGAGAGAGCGAGAGAGGAAGAGAGAGAGAGGGAGAGGGGGGAGAGAGGGAGAGGGGGATGATTCGCATCCCCTCTGCTTTTAGAGAGTACGAATAATGGTTTTTCGTCTGGGACGCACGTCGGATGTGTAAGAGCGCCTCGGGGGAACGAACACTTAAGATTGAAACAGACCGGTCGACAATATGCATTACATACGAGGATACGCCCATCATTTAGTACTATTCTAAATAAAGAAATAAAACAATCGTAGAAAGCACGAATTCAGTATACTAAACCAATAACGATGAGCAACGATACATGACAGGTTCGGATGGGGAAATAATAAGCTATACTAATATGTTTATGCTTTTAAATTGTTGTCAAGTTGATATTTTCTTTTAACTAGGATTGGATATCTTTATCCCCATAATCACCAAGAATGTTGTTTCACAGAGGGGGTTCGCCATATTCCCTTATTAAAAGTAAAACAAAAAGAACAATAATGAAAATATTTATAATTAATAGAGGGTTCTTGCGTAGCGCTCATTACATGTCTGTCAGACTTAACACCTCGCGCTACACAATCCAATATATAGAAAACAAAACCACAATTATAACCCGAGCGAGAAGTCTTTATCCAATTTAGATTAAAGCAAAATTAATTGCAGTCACGTTTTTCTATTTTCATATTTCACAAAACACTGACATATAAACCGTGTTCAAAATCCAGGACTGTTTTGATAATGAAAACTATACTGATAAAGGTACAGGGGCCGATCAGAATAAAGGAACAAGCCTGACTTATTAGAATACTTGACACTAAACCTTTTTGACCTGCTTAACTCAAAGTTCATATACGGAATGTAAGCGTGATTACTGTTGATTCTAGCAACCTTCGTTGATTAACCATCAAACTAGGTGTATAATATACTCTATAACGACCTATTATTACATCTTTTGTCAATAATTACTGAATTGTTTGGTGCAATCAAGCCCTAGTAATGGCGTGTCGTGTACAACATGTACAATGAAAGCTAGATGACATATTCACAAACTTGTCCTTCACGGAAGGGGATCAAAAACCGTTTTTCATCATGTTCATAGCATTGTGAAATAGTGACAATTAATCAGGTGCGCCTCGCCTTTTAAAAGTAAAAAAAAATTGTCACAAGCACACGCTCTCTCTCCCTCTCTCTCTCCCCCTCTCTCTCTCTCTCTCTCTCTCTTACAGTAGAAGTATGCATGGATACACCGGGTTCGTACACCATGTAAAATTACCCGTGTGATGCATTATTGGAATTTAAATATTTATGATTTAGCGATCGCATATAAATTGGAATCAGGGAGATACACTTTATAAAGAAGTTCAATTGATTAGATAAATGATAATATGAATACATCATCATATTTATTTCTCTCTCTCTCTCTCTCTCTCTCTCTCTTATCTCTCTGCATCACTCTGTCTGCCGACCCCTCCTCTTCTCTCCCACTCTCCCTCCCTCTCTCTCTCTCTCTCTCTCCTTTTCTCTCCTTCTCTCTCTCCCTCTCTTTTCCTCTCTCCCTCCCCCTTTCTCCCTCCCCCTCTCTCTCTACCCCCCCTCTCTCTCTCCCTCCCCCTCTCTCTCTAACTCCCTAATGAAATTGGGTCACACCAGTCCAGGTATGGGGTGCGTGAGGAGCCCTCATTAATCTTACCGGATGAATGAAAGGGCTCATCACTCCGTGACCAAAACTTAATGACTCCGCATGAATATTTGATGCTCCTCCATACCGGTTTATTCAATCTCTCATCTACGCTTTGCCGCTCTGCAACCAGCCGACGAAAGAGAACACTTTGTTAGATGGATTGATCGCTTGATTTGGTCCTCAACTTGTGAGTCTATCTATTTTGGATAACTGTATGAATATTCCATTTATGCATGTTATAAAGAACGAGGTTGAGTTCTGATACAGGTGAAAATAACATGTCCTAGAATTTTCGTTGAATATCGTAGAAAGAAAACTGTCACCATTATTTCTCTTATGTCAGTGTGAACTAAAATTATTGAAAATGTTTCCTGAAGAGGATTACTCTTCAAGTGCCCCAATATATGACGAGAAATAGATGAGATGTTTGGACTAAACTCTAATGGAAAGTAGTTCCATGTACGCATATGTAAAGGCTTATATAATTTTCATTCCTTTCATGTAGATAATAAGCCTAGTAATAACAATTTGGATGTATATATACATGTAGATCTTTACATGGTATATCGTCTCTAAGTGCTTTACAATAGTATTATCCCGGTCATCGGATTCATTCACGCACAATGTGCACCATCTCCACTCCCTGGGGAGTATTCCTACCATATGATCACCGTGAGGGTATATAGGCAATTATACTATCACAAATGTTTTCGTCATCCTACAGGGTCTATCGGGTCTTATTCTTTTTCAATATCTTAATTCCTTGACATGAAAAGTACAATGCAGATGGTTTCCCTTGGAAAGAACAGATAAAGATAGAGACGTCTGCAGGATTTTAAGACGAGATAATGACACTCACATGTACGAAATATCCCAGTATATATGCGCCGTTTTGATATCAATATAAATAATGATTATTTCATATGCAATGTTCTGGTAACACTTGCACCATCAATATTGATTGTTATTAAAATAATGATAGCATCAACAACCATTAACAAAAATGTTCTAAGAGTGTGTTACACGCATGTGTACGCGCAATCAAGGATAATATGCTAAGGCGGCAAAGTGAGATGGAACACAATAGAAAGTGAGAATGAGAGCTAGGTGCAAAACGACATAATGAAACAACTTACATAATGACGTCATGAGAACATTACTAAATACAAAAACACATTCAAACTTGTTAACAATATCTGCTAGAATAGCTTGCACAGAAGAAAAATCGTCGTAAAATCTGCGCTGCACCATAAAGGTTCATGAAACGAAATTGAATCTGGAAAAATGAAATTACCTCGCTGACAAATTTTCGATAATTGGATGAAGACGTTTTCTAAAGGTCACTCTTTTGGAAGAGGATTGTCAATTTTGGGGGATTAGAAAGTATCATGATCGTACAAGTGGATATGGCTTCGTCTGGGAAGGAGTGAGGGGTATTTAAAACTACCCCTCCCTACTTATGATTGGAAATCGAAATTTCATTTTTCGTTTTCCTAACGGTTTTTATAACACTACAGTCTACTTGGGAAAATGAATATGGTAACACCGGTCACTCAAATTTTTTTACTTTTTTGAGGCACTTCATGATTATTTCAAAGCGTAATTTTGTTAGGGCTTCAATATTACACCATACCACATAAACGGATAACACGTAGGGCCATGCATCTCAGATTTAACATTGTTAAACGATCCCTTTAAGAGAAAGTTGAGTTTTAGTATAAAAGGTGAAACAATTTGTTAGATATCTCATCCCATGAAAAGGACTGCACTTGAAATGTTGTCATAGTATGACTGGAAACAATGGTCACATGTGTGCGTACTCCCACAAACGCACCTCTGTATGCAGTAGACCTATACAATACTTGCAGGAAACTGCGTTGATTTCTTATTTTGACCATATTAATTCTCAACCCTCTCTGTTTAGTTTCCACTAAATCAAATATGCCTCGGAATCAGTCTTCCCCAAAATCTTCCAGACAGTTTCTTTCACATTTTAATTGCTTGATAGAAGTTGTCATCAGTGACAAATGACAGTCTTTGTTATAAGCTACATAAATCCTTGCTTCTGATTGGTTATCTGCAGATTTTGGTAATTTGTCATTGAAAAAAAAGGCTTTGTAAAACCGGTCCCAGAACTCAGCTATATCTTTAAGGGTAGATAATTGAGAGTGCCCTTTCCTTACTGAATAAAATGTCACGTCCGTCCAAAACGACCTGATCGCTTTTAGTTCCTTATTTGATTTGTAATAATAAGACTTACAGTGCAGCTGCAATAAAGACATTTAAAAGGCCATCCATCACCATAACCAAAATGTTTTATTAATAATAAATCTTGTCAGTTGGTACAAATTGCTGGTTAGAGAGAACGAAAAGTAAATCAAAACTACATGTAACATAAAACTCAATCAGTTAGATTTTCAATTTAATGTTTGTATTGATACATGTTACTTGGAAAATCAATGGATTATTGAATACAAAATTAAAGTAATAATGAAATAAATATTACTTCTTAGGGTATAAATGTTATAATGAACGAAATAATGAACCCACTTTTTATGATATACTTTGGCATCTTCCTGCATTAAACGTAAAACAATGAGTATTTTAAACCTGATAGAATGAAAATATGTCACCCAAGAAAAAGCATAGTAATAAAGCCTGCAATAGCAAACATACACACTTTGCTCGGAGATAAATGCTTTCACTCTTGTCTTGCTGTTTGTATTAATGTCCTAACATGTATTATTATATCAATTTGTATTAACCAAAGCTTGCATATTATAGACGGACATATTTAATAGAGCTCTGAATAATCGAAATTACTATTATAGGAAGATAACATCATCCTGTGCGGTTGATGTTCATGGAAGACACGAAACCGCGATTGGTTTCCACCCGCATAAACAGTTGCTTACCCTGGTTGCTCAGAAGCTAGTGAGCCACCGATTTTGTGTTTTTGCTTTTGTGGTTGTGGTAACCGTTATGCTGTGATATAGAGCATTTTTTTTATTCAATCGCCGTACATGAATCAGAAAAACCCACAATAACATCTGGAACTCCTGAACAAACTTATTTGTTTGATTATTGCTAATCGAAATTTGAATTATAGGAAAATGAAAATATTGTGTATGCTGCTTTTTTCATGGCTGACATGAAACCGTGATTCGTTTCACAGGTAAATAATCTTCATTCTGTAAAAGCACATACTTGGAACTGCACAGACGTTCGCACTCTATATAGAGTACCTTTGTGTTCAAGTGTGTACAGAGAATCACATCCTAAAGACACATATCTTAAACGTATCGAACCCATGAACTGCGACAAGTGTCCAAACCACTGAACTCAATAACAGCATCTCTAAAGACGACCTTACATTCTACGTCATAGACCTGTTAAAAGGTTTCGAATCCATGACCTGCGACAAGTGTCCTTAACACTGGACTCGATAACAAAACCTCTAATGTACCTTTAACACAATCTCAACGTCTAAAACAAAGAAATCAACAATTTCAATAGCTTTTACGTCACCTATTGAAATGTGCAAACAAGACAACAAGGTATTACGTAATCCAAATATGATTTATGTTGGTTGTACAATAAGGTATCGAAATTGCCCTTTAAATAATTTTTCGGATACATGTGCGATCGTGTTCCTTACATTCTACGTCATAGATTAGATAAAAGGTTTCGAAGCCATGACCTACGAAAAGTGTTCAAACCAGAGCCATCTATACACAGAGTATAAGAATATACGCCATGTTGTGACCTAGTGAAACCAAGTTGGCCAACTCTGTATATAGATGGCTCTGGTTCCAGGCGCGGATCCAGGGGGGGGGGGGCGAGCGGGCCTTGGCCCCCCCCCCCCCCCCCCGCAAAAAAAAAAAAAAAAAAAAAAAAAAAAAAGAGAGAGAGAAGAAAGGAAAAGAAGGGAAAGGGAAAGAGGAGAGAAGGGAAAGAAAGAAGAGGAAGAAAAAAAGAAAAGGGGGAAGAAGGAGATCGGGGGCCGAAAGCAGGCGCGGATCCAGGGGGGCCGAGCGGGCCTTGGCCCCCCCCCCCCCCCGCAAAAAAAAGGAGACAGAGAGAGGGAAAAGAAGGGAAAGGGAAAGAGGAGAGAAAGGGGAAAAAAGAAGACGAAGAAGAAAGGAAAAGAGGGATGAAGGAGATCGGGGAGGTGGGGCAAAAGAACTTGCCTCCCAGGCTGTTGCCTCCCCCCAATCAAAAAATAAAAATAGAAGGAAGGAAAGGGAAAGATAAAAGAAGAAGAGGAGATAAAGGAAAGGAAAAAAGAGGAAGAAGAAAACAAAAGAAGGGGGATACCAGTTGCAATTTTCCCGCCAACAGATTGTGGATCGGGGGGGGGGGGGGGAAAGGCCTTTGCCTTAAAAGAGGAGAGCTAAAAGGGAACAAAAAAGAGGAAGAAGAAAGAAAAAGTAGAAAAGAAAGGGAGATCAGTTGCGGTTAATCCCGCCAACAATGTGTGGAGCGGGGTGGGGCCAAAATGACCTTGCTCTCCTCCAGCAAACATAAAAGAGAAAGAAGGAAGGGAAGGGAAAGGGAAAGAGGAGAGAAAGGGAAAGAAAAAGAAAGAGAATGAAGAAAGGTAAGGGATATCAGTTGCAATTTTCCCGCCAACAAGGTGTAGATCGGGGGGGGGGGGGTGGGCACTGGCGTACTGATAGGGGAGGGGGGGGGGGGCTTTGAAATAAAATTCAAATGTGGTTTATTTCTAATTCCATAACGGTGATTTACAAATAATGCTGAAATGACATAATTTTAAGTATATTATACTTTTGTATGCGTTTGTTGGAAAATGACAAATTCCTAAATTTACAGCCAGGCAAGGAAATGCTTCTTGAGATGCCTACATGTCAGGGCTCGCGGAACGGTGGGGATCGGGATACTTGAAGGCGTTTAGACACATACACTGTAAAAAATAATAGTCGAAATAACTCAATAAAATTGAGGAAAAGAATTGCCTTATTTTTATTAAATAAATATTACCTACAGCATCTTAAGTAGAATTTACTTATTTTGCTGAATACATTTTTACTCAGTTAAATCGAGTTACATTAACGTAAATAATTTAAGTATTGTAATCATTTTAGATAATTAAAAAAAAAGCTATGATAGGATTACATATTGCACGATTTGGTACCCATCTAATCTAACAAGTAACATCCACTAATCATTCACTACTTCTATTTAAGATTTAACCGTATATATATATCTACCACCATCACAAACTATTACATACGCTTCAATTCGACACATATTGAAAGGCTCCAAATTTTATATATACTTGATCGTAGCATCTTAAAAGGAAAATTGGTTGACAATTTCCTGAAATATCAAGTTTTGATTTGTTTTGAACTGGGTAACAATTAAAAATTGTCTTGTCTTTGCTTAGCCATGTTAAATGAATAAGTAAATGTTTTAAAGTCCTTAAATTTTCATTCAACCACAAAAAAGAATTGTTTTATTTAAAAAAGAGTTTATTTTGGTCTTAATGAATATTCATAGATTATGTAAATATTTCTATTACGCACTGCATCGGTCCTTACTTTAAAAAGATAAGAATAATCAACATAAATTGTTTGAGTAATACGTATAATTTCTGATTTTGAGTTAAAATTACTAAATTAATACAAGCTGAAATTACTTAAAGTTCTTATGTATTTGATTTTACTTAAATATTCCACGTATGTTCTCCTATAAATTGAAAGTTTGAGTTAGCAAGACTTAAATTTAGCGCGTAAGTGGCAAAACTAATGTTTAAAAGTAAATTCTACATGGAAAAAATACGTAAAAATTACCAATAAACAAATTATTTTTTACAGTGTAGGAGCTCTATACAAACGTGACTATTATCTTTAAACTTGAAATCCATTTTACATAACCCAAGAAAATGTCAGACAAAATCCATTAAACTATAACTCCAAAGCCTGTGCCTAAATTAAAAACTTTAAAAACACCCACTAGTAGATAGAAACGCACTCTCTTGAATGCTATAATTATTTTTGTAATTAGATTATCCAAAAACTCTGTGGAAACAACATGTCCCATACGATGAGGTAGAGTAATTGAGTGCCTAAAACCCTTGGGCTTCCGGGGGGTCTGACCCCTGAACCCCACGCCAATTAGTAACCTGCCAGTGTCACAATTAGGTATCAAAATAATGCTTATCTGACCGTAATTAAATGTCTAAAAACCCTGAACTTCGGGGGCTCTGCCCCTGGACCCCGCCGAGGGCCCTAAGGCGGACCCCTGAGTGCTAATCTGACCGTAAATTATTGCCTTAAACCCCTGAGCTTCCGGGTCGGACAAGGTATCAACATATGTTCATCTGACCGCAGGCGCGTAGCCAGGGGGGCGGTGGGGTGGTCCCCAAAAAAAATGCCGGCCAAAAAAAGAGAGGAGTGAAAAGGAAAAGGGAGTAGACAAAGAACATTTTGAAATTCAGACAAGGATTAAGAGTCAAAAACGTTACAACGATTCGTCTTCTTTCTCTAATAATTTAATGAAACGTAAAAGCTTCCGCGTGAGGGGGGGGGGGGGACATAATTCAGACGAGGATTATTTTTGGGAACGGTACAACGAATCGTCTCCTTTCTCTAATAATTTATTGAAATGTCAAAGCTTCCGCGCTTCGCGAAGGAGGGAGGGGGAAACTCGTCCCTCCCTGCACCCCCCCCCCCGCCAATTACATCACTGTTGGTTTCTGTGGCCAAGAAAAGTTCTATCTATATGTAAATGAGACAAAATGTGAAGGTATAGAAAATCCACATTTTTAATCACGAGTTAAATTATATGTTGATATGTGTATGTGTTTTTACGCGTAGATCATAATCAAAATATTATACACGGTTCAGCATTTGCTCAAAAAGCTAAATAGACCAAACGTACCATAACTCGACTGTCTCCAATAACATTGATAGCGGCTTCGGAGAGGATCTCCTAGTAAACCTATACACGACTTTTTGTTAGCAATGGAATCCAATGACCGGGGTAATATGTAAGGCGTTTAGACACATAGGAGCTCTATACAAACGTGACTATTATCTTTAAACCTGAAATCCATTTTACATAACCCAAGAAAATGTCAGACAAAATCCATTAAACTATAATTCCAAAGCCTGTGCCTAAATTAAAAACTTTAAAAACACCCAATAACCATCAATGACATGGGAGATAAAGTAATACCATATGGCACTTGTGTTTAAAGGAGAGTTGGTTTCTGTGGCCAAGAAAAGTTCTATCTATATGTAAATGAGACAAATGTGAAGGTATAGAAAATCCACATTTTTAATCACGAGTTAAATTATATGTTGATATGTGTATGTGTTTTTACGCGTAGATCATAATCAAAATATTATACACGGTTCAGCATTTGCTCAAAAAGCTATATAGACCAAACGTACCATAACTCGACTGTCTCCAATAACATTGATAGCGGCTTCGGAGAGGATCTCCTAGTAAACCTATACACGACTTTTTGTTAGCAATGGAATCCAATGACCGGGGTAATATGTAAGGCGTTTAGACACATAGGAGCTCTATACAAACGTGACTATTATCTTTAAACTTAAAATCCATTTTACATAACCCAAGAAAATGTCAGACAAAATCCATTAAACTATAACTCCAAAGCCTGTGCCTAAATTAAAAACTTTAAAAACACCCACTAGTAGATAGAAACGCACTCTCTTGAATGCTATCATTATTTTTGTAATTAGATTATCCAAAAACTCTGTGGAAACAACATTTCCCATACGATGATGTAGAGTAATTGAGTGCCTAAAACCCTTGGGCTTCCGGGGGCTCCGACACCTGAACCCCACGCCAATTAGGGACCTGCCAGTGTCACAATTAGGTATCAAAATAATGCTTATCTGACCGTAATTAAATATCTAAAAACCCTGAACTTCGGGGGCTCTGCCCCTGGACCCCGCCGAGGGCCCTAAGGCGGACCCCTGAGTGCTAATCTGACCGTAAATTATTGCCTTAAACCCCTGAGCTTCCGGGGCGGACAAGGTATCAACATAATATGTTCATCTGACCGCAGGCGCGTAGCCAGTGGGGCAGTATGGTCCCCCAAAAAACGCCGGCCAAAAAAATAGAGGAGTGAAAAGGAAGAGGACGTATGAAGAAAAGGGTGTAGACAAAGAACATTTTTGATATTCAGACAAGGATTAAGAGTCGAGAACATTACAACGATTGGTCTTCTTTCTCTAAACAATTAATAAAACGTCAAAGGGGGGGGGGGAAAACGAAATTTAGACAAGGATTAAGAGTCGAGAACGGTACAACGAATCGTCTTCTTTCTCTAAAGATTTAGTGAAACGTAAAATCTTTCGCGCTTTGCGCGGGAGGGGGGAAACTGAATTTAGACGAAGATTAGGAGTCGATAAAACGACACAACGAATCGTCTTCTTTCTCGAAATGTCAAAGCTTCCGCACTTCGCGGAGGAGGGTGGGTGGAAACACGCCCCTCCCTGCACCCACCCCCCTAATTACATCACTGCTGGTCACCATTATGTACCAATATTTGGCTCGCATAATTTCAAATTTGGGCCCCCCCCCCCTAAGAAATCCTGGATCCGCGCCTGTCTGGTTCAAACCATTCTACTCAATAACGATACCTCTTCATGGTGACCTCACACCCTACGTCACAGACTGGATTCAAGCTACAGTGCATACATTGACATAATGGAAGATTAACCCGAGTCATTGACCGCTATTGAAATAAGATGGTGTCTAGTCGCAAGGGAAACTATACTAACTACACATCTAGCCCCCAGGCGGTAGCTCTCCTCGGTAACCTTATACTCGAGAGTAATGACGCTCCTTTCATTTTGAGCAACAAATATATCAAAATGATATCCCCATGTACTCGGTTGCGGCTGTAGGATTCTGAAATGGAGGGGGCGTCCGTGAGGAGTAATTGCACTATGGAAAACTGTTGCACACAATGCGGCTCTCTATACTGTCGGTGGTACCTGTTGCATTCAATGCGTGATTGGTTTGGCGTAGAACTGCGTCAATAGCGCGCGTGGTCTCTGACGCTCCTTGTAAGTCTGACGTCGCATACAGGGTGAATGCAAAATGATAGATACATTATTTCTTCAGATTACGGGTGTAAAGGTTAATTG
The DNA here is from genome assembly GCA_035222895.1 of Strongylocentrotus droebachiensis. Lineage (NCBI taxonomy): Eukaryota > Metazoa > Echinodermata > Echinoidea > Camarodonta > Strongylocentrotidae > Strongylocentrotus > Strongylocentrotus droebachiensis. Next base: position 21,023 of record JAVYIG010009184.1, on the reverse strand, counting down.
CAGCAATAGGCTGCATTAGCGATGGTAATAGCGCAACCAATGTGATGTATCGTGTCCAGAGGGAATTTAAAAATGGAAACCACCATAGCTACATTTTCAAATAATAAATATCCGACTGCAATGCGGGTTAATTGAATTGGATTTGAAGACGTCTTTCCCTCCTGTTAGGTATTCCTTTCATGATCAATAATTAATACAGGATCGAAATTTGTATATATAGCAAAAAAGTCTCTGTTGCATAACAGAACAAATTTTATTTATTAGTGATAGAAGATTTCATCTCAGATTTAGATGATATAGGCATGACGCTTCAGGTTGGCAACAATTAAGTAGCTTTAGAGGGCATCATGAGGGGAAAGGGCATAACACCCTCCCCCCTCAAAATATTATAATAACTAACATATATTATATGGATACATTAATATATATAAATTAGATAAAAAGGGGAAGGCAACATAAGAAGGGGATGTGTGCGCCCCTTCCATTCCTCACCCCTCTAATCTTACCAAGGTTTCTCCTTTGCATTTCATTCTCCATGAAAGGTGAATGGTGTCTCGCCTCCCCCCCCCCCCCTCCCCCTCCTATTTAAGAGCTATGTTTACACAAAGTTTGGCCAACTTGGTATAAGTAGGACACATCATGATGCATATTCTTTTATTTCATATTGTCCAACGAAGCAACAATCGCCGTATGTGTCCACCTTCATGTATATACAACAGCGTTGGCCAAACTCTGTATATGGATGGCTTTGCCCGCTTCTGACCTTTGATCAACAGTAGGGCCCATCCTATACAAACGGCTCAAATAATCCAATATAAAGTAGGAGACAGCAAAAATGACCATCCTTATTCGGCATTTTCCCGAATAGACAATTATATCTGATGTAGGCTTCGTTATTGATTACGACAGGTAAGCCTGAAGGGGGTTCATCTAAAAATATGAATAAATACAGAATTATAATCATAGCGACGCGTGTTATGAATACAATGGGTCTAATTTTAGTGCCCCGAGTATAATCATCAATAGGTTAATTTTGATATATGAGTGGGATAGGCAAGGTAATGGATTGAATAATGATCACAGATTGGATCAAATTGATGTGACTAGCGTTTCTTTTCAGGTTCTAAACAATAAAGGTCACGACACGCGATATGATATCACTCATAAGAACGGGATATTAGAGGTACTTTAGTTCAGAAAATATTGTATTCATATTGTATGTTATAATCAACCAGTAATACCATGTAGGCCATCTATTATATCGAATCGAAGTGCATTGCATCATGCAATGTGTGACCACTTTTCGCAGATTCCAAAGAGGCAGCTTTAATAATGAGTTGTTAGATGTTTTATGTTTCACTTTTGCATGAACATGCTTATTGATAATGTCAACGAATTTAGGAAAGTAAAGAGTGACACTCATTTGTGTTTCTCTAAACGCATCATAAAAAGATGAGGGTACATGATAGTATCTATTGGAGCATGTTATATTAGGGTACATACAGAAATAAAGAATCAAAGAAAGTGGTCCTCAGAGGCGAAAAGAATGTGGAAAATAGAACAGGAAGACGAGCAGGGGAAGGGAAGAAGGAAAGATGAAAAAGGCACGAGAATGAGATCAAGATCGGAAGAGAACCGGGGGTGGGGTGGGGTGGGATAGGGTGTGGAGTTCGCTGAAGATATTACGTTATAAGTTTACATTTGGTTGGTTTGCGAGCTTGGCTGGCTTTCAATAGAGAATGCGTATATTTAGCAGTGATATCCGATAACTATGCGTTTCCTTTTTTCAAATGTCAGTGTGTATGAATCTGAGGAACGTGTAGACAGGTATGTCTTGTGCCGTGACTGCACGTTTTTCACGCCATTGAACTGCGCTCTATATATGAAGTTTCACCACCATCACCAGCAACAAGAACTTTCAATTTGAATTTGCATTCAATTTTATATTAAAAACTTACATACACACATACATACATTATTACATTACAACAATAGAATACATATCGAAAATAATATCGCTAGTGAACAAGAAATTTCAATTTGAATTTGCATTCAATTTTATATTAAAAACTTACATACACACATACATATAATTATACATTATTACATTACAACAATAGAATACATATCGAAAATAATATCGCTAGTGATATTCGTTTGTCTCGCAATGTGGTCAATAAGGAATCTAAAAGTTCACGACGTTTCGTGAGCATCTGCAACACTTCGTCTGGTGATAATAACTACTGTAAGCAAGGGTCTTTTATACTCTACGGGAGGACCGGCGGAGCGGTCCATAGAATACATGTTTGTACATTTGTGAAACAATATAAGAGTTGTTTGGTAGGTGGCAGCAAGAAAGGAAGTGACCCATATTGGTGGCCGCCCTATTGTACAATCAAAATATAAATGAGAGAACCAGATTACAAAGTCATGACAAAAATACGTTACCAAAATAGAAAAACGCAGTGCATATAAGAACAATACAAAACAAAGCGAAACAAAACGATGAAATATTTAGGTGTGTGTTTTCTCATGAAAGTTAAAATGAGCACATTTTATGCAGACACACCGGCAAGCGTATTCTGATTGACGTAATTAATGCTTTATTCTGTTATGATGCATAATTTTAAATTTCTGCAAAACAAAAAAGAACAAAAGCGAGACTTCACATTGTAACCATACAATTAGAATGATTATGTATAAGGACACATTTGTGGATACATTGTGTATGTTTAAAAACTTCGGCCATTGACGATGGACTTCAAATGAGTGAGAACGATGAAATATCCTTTCTTAGGTTGCAATACTCGTGTTTTATTGCAAATGACAGGTGTTTTCCATCATGTTTCGGATAAATTCTAGTGATATTAATTAATTGTTCAATATGTCCGCCTTGATATTTTGTTTGGGGGGTCAAAAGTCTGGAATGTGGTTTGGTTAAGAATCATGCTATCCTGTCTCCCTACATATTTTTACCATTGCCATTGTCCTTCAGTTTAATTCAAATCAGTGCAATTTCAATGCAGGGAGGTATAATCCCTCCTGGCCAAACTAGTGCAGATAGGCTAGTGTCGTCACTCGGGTATATTGCCTTAACAATTTCTAGGGCTTTGATCTAGTTCCGAACCTTGAACCGTTACGTCTGCTTCTCATAATGGGCCATCAAACCTCTAAATACGGCCATAGATATTTGCCGATCAGCTCATTTCCGTTTTCAAGTGCAGGTTAAATCTGTACTTGCTCTGGGACATGGACGAAATAAGAGCAAACGGTGGGGAAAAATTAGGCAAATGAGTGAAATTGTTGACGGGGGTGTTCTAAATAGAAGTTGGTTTTGCTTGAGGGGTACTGCCTGACGTATAGTTTAGCCTACATACCCTCAATTACAACGCTACAGAGAGGCCTAGGGGGGTATTGCCTTTCATGTTTTCCTCTCAATACACGTGTAGATGTCAAAAGTGCTACGGAGATACACCGCGGTTTTGGAGTGCTTTAAATGTAGATATCATCATCGAAAATAAAGATAACTTAAATCTTCAGATGTTTGAGAATAATACAAGTGATCATGCTAATGTAATGCTTTTGAAGATTATACATATAATTAATAACGTTTATATTCGATAATATTTCAATTACTCTTTTGGAATTTGTACATTTCCACCGTTTTCGTTATTGTTGGTTTGTTTGTTTGTTGAATTCGTGTTTGCTTTATTATGTTTGTCCTCCGTGTAGTTACTTACCTAGTCGGCTTCGTATGTAAACACCATATCTTGGCACATTTCTTGTTTAATTTCACAAAATGATCTATTGATTCTTTATAATCATGTATCTTGATTTTCCGGTGAGATCTTTGGACACGATTGTGACCCTGTTTCCTGTCTTCGCCATCCGCTTTATTACTTTTTTTTAACTTAGATTTTCAGTGTAATTAAAATTTCTCGAAAGCACAGCATGTTCCAATATCAGGTTAAGCGTACGACCTCCTCTACAATTCACCTTGAGTTTGGATGTCTATACATGCTTCCTGGTTATATGTTAAGAGACACCGATCTTCAATCTCCCTTCCCTTATCTCACCCACACACATGTACAGGTGGTGGGTGTGGTGTGGGCTCGTATAACAAGCAGGAGCAAACCAAAGTCTGGTGTTAACCCCAATCTCAAGGCATGGTTAATATGTAAGTAAAGCCCATCGACACTGTGTGATCTCATTTAATATTAAAGTGTTTAATATAAAATGGCAAAGCCGCTCGATCAATATCCTATGATCTAAATTAGTGAAAAACTTCAAAAAAAAGGTAGGTTAAAACAAAAAGAGAAGCGTAATCTAAAGTGATAGATAATTGTGTAAGTAAGCAAAGCCGATTTACAGCCATTTTGATCTTGATCAATATAACAGTTAAAAAATAGCCCCCACATAACTTTTTGTTGGGGTAGGCCTACTAGTTGTAGAAAAATCCCGAGAGAATTGCGTTTTAAAGTTCAGAAATTAACGCAGATAATGAGAACACTGACGATTAACGTATGAAATCCAAATAATTAATAGTTTTGTTCTTGTCCATATTCCCGTTTTTATCTTTCATCAATGAGTTTTTACAATTGTTGAGCTGTCACGAAAAAAATAGCTTTTATAAAGTTTTAAATTCATTTTAAGGAATAAATTCTCAAGACAAGAAATAATAGTCAGTACTTTACTTTACCTACCTTGAATAGACACATATAACAATCCAGGATTCATAACTCCTGAAGGAGCTCAGAGACACATCCTGAAAAAAAAAAAATTTAATCGAGGCCTTTGTCCGGATGAACCATATCTCTTTAAAGATACTATAATATTAATAATACATAAGATTTATAAGGCGCCAAATCCACTTGACAGTCAAATGCTCAAGGCGCAGCTTGTGCAAAAGATGAAAAATACATACATGATACATTTATACAAAGTGCGATAGGAAAGGTACAGGCATGAAAGGTTATGGTAATCAATTATAAGCTAAATTAAACAGATATATTCATATGTCCGTTTTGCAGCCACCGTCAAATTCTGTAGAACTTTGCAGGAATTATGAATATGTCGTGTATATCTTATATGTGAAACTTAAACATCAGCAGTGTCCTAGTATTTAGAGTATGCAAGAAAACCCATTTACCTTCTAGCCTTCAATGTCAGATACTATTGAGTGACTGACTGACATCTTTTTTCCTTGGTAATAACATACATAAAATTAGCTATATAAAAGGTACATTAACTTTATTTTGTCTACATCAATAACCCACTACTTGTAATGGCCAAAATTAAACTGATTGAATCTTTGTGCAGCACAAAACGTACGACCATTCGGTAAAAGGGTCTGAAAATCAGACTATTACTTAGGTGATTGTAATCACTTAAATTGATACGACAACCTAAGGTGGTTATTTTGCCACTAAAAGCCATTTTCAAGCCCTTTCGTTTTGAGGGAAGTTCCAAATTAGTATTGTCTTTCAAATGCCGTTAGAATTTAACCTTTTCATGTTTTGGCCAGCAAATGGGACATAGTATCTTTAATACCGTGTCGCAATTAGCCCCACTGCTAACGGGTCCATGCATGGTTCCCCTGTAATATAGATCTTCAGTTGTCTGGGAGGCAGTCACTTGTCTGGATTGGTTACTGATAGCAGGTCACCCTTTGTCCCAGTGAAATCAGGCGTTCCCCAGGGCTAGGAGTTGGGGCCCCATCTACTTTCTTGCATATAATTATTAGTGATCCTGACAAAGCACCTGACTTCAGAGGCACACATATTTGTTGACGTCGCACCAGTGTACAGGGTGGTAACAATAAAAGCTGCACCAACATCTTGTGTCAGTCAGCGTCATGACAAATGATAATAATCATCATGATTACAAATGATAACGATATCTTCTTTATCTAGCCCTTTTCTAAGTGCAAATATGTTATAAGTGTAATATCATCCCGATCACCGTATTCAGTAACAACTCCACACGGGACATTATGTCATAATGACAATCTCTTTAAGACGACATTTTAATACATTATTATCTCATAAAAGTGTTTTCTACCCAAGTCGATTCTATAATGGAATTTTAATCCGTCCCTGGGTGATTCGCATCGCGAAAAAAGGGACGGAAACACATCTGTGTTTCACGGCTTGAAATGGATGATGACAAACACATGCATTGTTAATACTGATCATGTCACTATGGATTACCTAAGCGATGATGCCCCGAAGCCATAAAGTAGTCCCTCATGAAGATACAGCGACCTCTCTTTTGATCTTTACTTCAGCCGTTGAAGTGTCCATCTTATTTACATATTATTACTTTCTGTACGTTTTTCTTCTTTGGGGGGACAAGCAATGGAACAAAACAAATTGTTCATTCTAAGAGGATGATTTGATCACTCTGATTAAGGTCACCCCCCCCCCCCCACATACACAACTGAACACACACGCAAACACGCACACGCACACGCACATACACTTACCCTAACCATGCCATTTTTGCGGCCTGAGGCATGACAGGTCCCTTACTCAAGTTTCTTGTAGCAACTTTTAGATCTGCACGTTGACATCGTGGACTGCTACGTATGACGTCCTTTTAAGGCACTCCCAATAAACTAAATCACGTGAAAATCACGTCAATATCAAGGTATCGACTTGAGGAGAGTTACGTTCTTCAAACACCGGACATTTACGTAAATGTGTTTACGTTTATTGCACTAGGTCACTTAAAACACACGTACACTAAATCACGCAATTGTCACTGCAATATCACCATTATAATAACGTGATTATCCCTACCTTGGAGACCATGGTTTGGAAACCTAATACTCCCGTGTTTTTTTGGTTATGAAATTACATCTTCATAAACGAAATTATCGCGTCACAGAAACACGTGAAGCGTTAGTGATAGTTTTAGTCCAAATATCTGCGTGAAATTCACGTGAATATTACGTCGAAGAGGAAATATTACTGTAACCCGCGTTCAACCCAATAATTACGCAAATGTTACACAATAAATAAACCAAAATAATGACGTTCTCACCCCGTTTCTGAACATCGTGTTTTTGGATCTTCCATAATTACGTCCAGGCGCGCCGTAAGCAGTTTGGGATTAGAGGGGGTGGGGGGGGGGGGGGGGGGGGGGTGGTTGCAAACATCCCAGAGGAGAAAGCTAGTTGCAACTGGTCCAGTTGATGAACCAGTTAATGCCAACTGGTAACCCCGGAAATTGAAATGGGCTAAATGATCCAGTTGATCCAGACCAGTTAGAATTCAACTGGTCTAGCTGAGCCATTAGAACCATTTGGTAAATCTTCCAACCAGTTGAACGGCAACAACACTTCAATACTGGTACGTCTGTTTTTCCAATGTAAAGGCATTGGTAATAAGTAGACTTACATAATTTAATTAATCGAATTTTTTTCATATACTTGTATTTTATTGAAATTATTTTAGATCTAGTTAATGTTTTCCTAATTCATGTTTAATTAAATGTAATTTATACGAAGTAGCGAAATGTCCTAATAACTGGTAATTTATATTTTGTAGTATTTTCGAAATGAATTGCATATAACTAAATCATCAGTATAATTAAGAAATATGCTGTAAATTCAGATAAACTGTTTAAAAAACATAGATCTGCACGAACCCCATATTCAATATGCAAATTAATTTGTGTCAGCTGGTTCAACTGGAAACATGCCAACAGACCGGTTATCAACTGGTGCAATGAAAAGATGCCAAAAGTCAGTTATCAACTGGTGAAAATAGAAATATGCCAACAGACACGGGATTGTCACCACGGAACTTAAATGGTAACTGTGAAACCATCAAGACACCCATGAATAACTCATTTTTCACACCTGGAAATCACGGAATACCCAGCTTAGATTAATAATCCGTTTGAGTCACGAGATCATCACCACGGAACTGCTGGCAACTTTTACTACCATTTACATAGATGTTTTAAGACACCTAATAATTACTGATTTTTCACACCTAAATAACACGAATTCACAGCTTAGATTAGTAATCAATTTTAGCTACGTGATCATCACCAATAAAGTTATGGTAACTTTGAAACCATTTAAAAGGGTGTTTTAAGACACCTAATAATTACTAATTTTTCACACCTAAAAGTCACTTATGCCCAGCTTAGATTAATAATCCGTTTGAGTCACGAGATAATCACCGCGGAACTGCTGGCAACTTTGACTACCATTTAAATAGGTGTTTTAAGACACCTAATAATTACTAATTTTTCACACCTAAATATCACGGATTCACAGCTTAGATTAGTAATCAGTTTTAGCTACGTGATCATAACCAAGAAAGTTATGGTAACTTTGAAACCATTTAAAGAGGTGTGTAAGACACCTCAGAATTAATAATTTAATATAACCAGAGATTCACGGACAGAACAATAAGACGATTAGCCGGTGTAAGTAACGTGATTATTACCATCAACCTTGGATAACCTGTGAAACCAATCGATTAAGGTGCTATACAAGACCAAATAATTACTTATTTATCACCACCATCGGTTAACGGACAAAAAACTCGTTGCTTGGTCAAGTGGTTATTTGGTCATAAAAACGTGATTTACAGAGGTAAGTAGAATCACGTTACTCCAGTCGCGTGATAAATTGGTAGTTTTTAGGTTAGATGAAAACGTGAACAGGAGTACCTTTTTTTGTTTAAATGAAAGCACGTGTCGATAACGTTTAAATTTAGTTCAAAAGGCACCATACTTTAAAATCACTTAAAATACACTCCCAAAAGAGGTTACTTTTTAGTGTTTTGTTTATTGGGCTGTGATGTCCTGTTAAGGCACTACCAGTGCTCGCTGCAGTCCGCTATGTCGATTTGCAAACCTAAAAGTCGCTATCTCCTGATGTACGACTGCTTCGGTAACTGTGAAAGTATAGATTGTAGCTGAACAGAACACTGTATCGTTGAATTACTGCGCATGCAAAAGACTAATTGGCGTATGTCATATTGACGCAATGAAAGTGACGCCCCATCTGCAAAGTGCATCGCATTGTCAGATGCAGGCGCAAGGCCCCTGGGCAACTCTTTGACGTTAGAATGCAGCAACCGAGCGCAAACTGTCAATATATTTAGTGCGTATTGAGTTTTTACTCCTCGTGTGCATTGTTGGTTGTTGATCATATTATGATTTATTTTTTATTTAAACAATTATATTGAGGTAGAGGAATGGCGCCTCGTGGTCAGTCCATATTATTTATCTAAACCGAATCTGCACGATTACGTCTTTTTCAACTAAGGAGGATAGCATAACACCACTTTATTTTGTCTGTTTGCGATTAGCCCCCAAAGCAATCAGAAATTCTGTAAAATCTACATATTTCATTCATATTTGCTCATAGGAATTTTGAATAGAGAGGGTTGATCCTGTCATTTTTATCGATTCGTAACTCGTACATGTGTCATAATCAAGTAATATCCATTCTTAGAATAACGACCGCAGAAATACGTATTTCGTGTTTTACCGATAAAATATGGTCCCTTTGTAATTAGAAATCACTGTACCCCGACCTGTAATTATCTTTTTGAGACTGTAACGGTCGTCTTTCATGTTCATAATAACCATGCTAGCTGCGATTAAAGTCGTTTGTATACTAAACACGGTTCTGCTTCGGCTGAAAGACAAGGCTCAGATGAAGATGTAGGAAGATTAATATTCAACCCTCGCTGTGCTCCTGATATTAAAGGACGAAATATATATCTCTCTAATCCCGTCAACAGTGGCGTAGCATGGGCTAAGGTGTAGAGGGGGCACAGGGATTATGTGTGTATGTGGGGGGGGGGGGGTGTGCAACGGTCTTTTTAGGAGTACGAAATGCATGTCAGCATTGCGAACGATAACAGAAAAAGGGCGAACTCTCTAAACAGAAGTAAAAATCCACAATCGAAATAATATAGTGAAATCCAGCAACTGTTACAAGGGAGTTGTTCGACCATTACTTTTATTTAGAGAGGATTCGTCTGCAATTCGGACTGGATAAACGTTAAGGTCGAGAGGACAGGAGGCCTCTTATCTCCCCTCCCCCTCCCTCTCCCCCTCTCTCCCTCTTTCTCTCTCTCTCCCCCTCTCTCTCTCTATTCTCCTGATTTGTTATTTCCTTTGCTTTCCTTTGCCTTTGAATTAAGTTGCAACCCCCTCCCCCACTCCCACCCCCCTCCCCACTCCCACCCCCCGCACTCCCACCCCCGCACTCCCACCTCCTGTCATCGGGCTATCCTTTGAGAGTAGACTGTGAGTGAAAAGCTGCCAGCACAGGACGCACTATTTCAATAAAAGCACCGCGAGTTAAGCGGCTACCTACCCAACTAAATTGGATTGTGTTAGTGAGATGAACGTAGAGTGATAAACTAGATCCCAGGAGAAGGAGGAGAGCTCAAGACTGTGCTGGCATCTCAACCAAATTGTCTGCCTTCTTCTGAGACATATAACCACGGAGCTTTGGTAACACTCTCTGCTTTCTACGACTGTTGAGAGCCAGACGTTTAGGCCCTTCTGGATCTCAGCATACAATAAAGTGTTATAAGAGGGAGGAGTCGTGGCATAGTGGTTCATTCCTTTGACGCCCAATCGGAGGGTTCAGGGTTCAACTCCCATCTAAGACTAGAGAGTCCTTTGCGAGACATAAATCTGCCCTTATCACTCTCGATCCAGGTCTTTAATAGATACCTGGCAATTGCTTGCGTAATAATATTTCTAGGGACCGCATCATACTGATACTGATAAGAATATCTTTGATTAAAAATGTTCTTGTACGCTTCTCGCTGTTTTGAAGCTATTGCCTTGCCAATATCAAATTCATGCTCGGATTTGTATTCTATCGTCGTTATCATCTTCTACATTACTTTCGAAGTTGCCCAAATGAATCATGTCATAGAATACTCACACTTTAACTGATACAATAAGAAATCGCTAGTCATACGTGACGTCACAGACCTCGTGATTGGTTTCGGCCAATCTAATTCGATTATCCCCGGAAAGGGAATCCATGCTAACAACATTATGGTAATTGTGCAGCCCTAGCAATTATTGCCTGACTCCCAAACATTCTCCTTTCTGACTTGGTTCTTGACCCAAGATCGAAGTCAGCTGCAGGGAATTTTCAGTGAAGTAGTTTGCTTGTGTGGTTCTTTCTCCAGATCTGTTTGTAAATGCTCATCCCCCCTCCCATCCCCCTCCTCTCTCTCTCTCTCTCTCTCTCTCTCTCGTTCTCTCTCCTCAGATCACTCCCCCTCTCTCTCTATCTCTCTTTCTCTCTCTCTCTTTCTTTCTCTCTCTCTTTACTATGCCCGTTGTAGCGTTTTGTATTTAGAGATGGACATTGGTTTGTTTCATTCAATGTCCTGTTCTTTACCAAGAAATTTTGAATTATATTATCTGTAAAGTTTTTAAAAGAACAACCTAGTGAGATGTGTAAATTTGTATTAGACCTCTGTAGTAGATCCGCTTTTTTACCGCAATAAAAGAAGAAAACAAAACATAAATAAGAATATAAATAAACTGTTAAACCAGGAAAATTAAACATTGATACTTTTGATTGATCACGAAACTCCTTCCAATCGACTTTGCGATTTAGATGGACATCTTCGAAGAATACAATGAACGAATGACAGGTTGTCTTTAAACATAAATATATACCCTTATCGCTCCACCTTATGTTAGGTTCATATCTGAACCCGATAGATCTACACTTGTATCTTGAGTACTTTGATCGGTATCGAGCTAAATAAAGATATACAGTGCAGGGGTGTTTGGATGGTGGAGAAGTGACGTCACAGGCGAAGGCGCAACGGATCTCATTAAAGACTTTAACAAAAGATGTTTCTACAAGACAGAAAGAAGGGAAACACCGGGAACCAGCACAAACTAGGGAGTACTACCAATGCTAGTTTACACCGAAAGATGGTAACAATTCATTATAATAACGAACAAAATAATAGAAAATTGTAGCATTTCTTACCTTGAATATAAGCTCTTTGTATATCTGTATGAAAGTAAAAGAAAAGAAATTATACATTACATAAGATTTCCTTTCATAATACGCATTCGGAATGAAAATCTCAATGATATATTGAATAATCAATTACAATCATAATTTACAGGAGTGTAATGGTTCGACACCGCTTGATATTATGGTGCCGAAGACATTGGGCATTCCTCCATTCTTCTGTAGTAAACGCACAAAGAAATGTCTATCATTTTTTTCTATCAGCTTGGTCATTTACAAAAATATGAAACTTTAACATTTACCTAGATGGGGTAAGCACATTGGTTTTATATTATTGCCTGCCAATTCCACATGAGAAGAAAAAATAATGTGCCAAATGTGGGCGGAGGAATGTGCGCGGTTGCTTTGTCCATGGGTGTTCATGTGTGAGGGTGTGTAAGGGTGTGGGAGGGTGTGGGAGGGTGATATGGTTCGAACAGGCAAGTATCAATCAAATATGATTATTTACGTCTGAGTACCGACCTCTATTAAACGTCACCATCTGAAATATAGGGCAGGAGGTGCGAGATGGCTAAGTGTTAGAGCATGGCCCCATTTCACAAAAATTGCCATCAGTGACAAATTACAGTTTTTGTTACAAGCTAGTGAAATCCTTGCTTCTGATTGGTTATCAACAGATTTATCACTGATCAACTCTTATGGCAAAATTAATACAGATCACTTCGTTTTGGAGTAGAATCAACTCCAAATCAGAGTGCAATCAACTCTAAACAGTAGTTAGAATTGCTCTTTTGAGAGTGGATTTCACTATTCTGAGCTTGGATTTCAACTGTGAAACAAATTGATCCTTCATATGACTCCTAAAAGAGTGGATTCCTACTCTCGTACATTTACAGGATAGTACAAACATTCAGTAGGACTATGGGGGTGTAGTCGTGAGACCGTGCTATATGAATCAACCCTCCATTTTTTAATCATGCTTATTATAAATCATGATGCCCTTTATGCCCCTCATTTTCTATCTGTCATTCTCCCGTTGGTATTTGATATGTGCAATTATCCGCTAAATTGGTGACATTACCGATCGAGCTTTCCCGGGCCTTAACCTTTCATGCATCCTGTGTTATGGCACACCAGGGCTTCAAACCATTTGTTTGCCTTTTTACAATGTAAATGTCATAAGTGACTGTATGTATGAGATTCTAATTAGCTCTGGGGGAGTCGAGTTTTTTGTTCAAACATTTAGGTAACTCCACTTTCCATACAACTAGTTTCGGGTTTTCGGGGGAATTACTAAGTGAAAGCATCCATGCTGTGAAATAAGCTTTAAATATATTCCGCTTGCAAATAACAAGTTTATTTTCTAATCCTTTTCAGTCATTGATATTATATATTTTCAAAGGAAAAAAACACACACGAAGAAAAAAATGAAAACATAAGGAGATAGAATAATATTCACTGAACAATGAGAAAATATTTTTTAAATGAATATTACCCTGATTACATTGGAGCAAGTTTGCACATACTATACAAAAATCCGGGAGAAGAATGTTTTTTATGTCATAGATAAAGAAGTTACTGCCAGTTTCAAGACTTTACATTTCCAATGCCCTCTTTATGTTTTATTCTATTTTATCGTATTTTTTGTTGTTGATACGTAATCCTGAGGTTAATGTAAAATTTTATTACTGTATTCCATTTATCTTCCATTCCATATTAAATGACACCTCGTTCAAACTTGCCTTCAATAACCGGAACAGGTTCACGGACCTAGCTATTATTATTGGCATTGTGCATGTATCTATTATTTCACGTTTCTGCAAATCATAGAAATGACCACAACAACAATGATTTGAATCATATAATTATCACAGTGAAGGATATATTTGAAATGCATGTGTTTACCCGAACAGGTTCATAGACCTGGCTATTATTATTATCATTGTGCATGCACAAACTTGTATCTGTTGTGTCTCACTTTTCTTTAAATCATAGAAATGACCACAACAACAATTATTGGAATCATCTAATTCCCACGGTGTAGGATAAATTTGAAATGTAGGCTGTTAAGAGATGATGAGTGGGATGGTTACGATGAACAGTCCTGGGAAATCTATTCCAATAAGGGCGCACTCACCAAAGGACAGACTAGGAAATGCAAACAAATTGATACAATTAAATCTGTAATGGTATATGGCGGTCCTCGACAACGCACGCGGGTAGATTCAATTATGAGCTCACCATTTTTGTCTCCCAGTCAATTTGAAATTCTCCGTGCGTGGATTTAATTTTCGTTTCTGATGAGCTCCCATCCCCCTACGAAGTGTTTACTTTTTGAATTCATAATGGTTGCTTTAATATTCTACACCATGTGTTTACCGAGAATGAATACTCGAATTTCATATAAAACTTTTCATTTGACAAGAGACGTTATATTAATTTTGATTAATGTCCCTTAGTTACACTCATCATAATTCTGTTATATCGTTTTTGTTAATACATTTTTCTAACTGCATGTCGATACAATTAATATCTTATAATACATCTATGTACCTTCTTGTATTAATCGTTATTATGAGGCTTTTAGCAGTATAAATGAATATCCTAATGTAATAACAGAGAAGCGACAGGAGTGGCAATGTACCAGACATGACCGCTGTTCAAGACTCCATTATTATTGGTAGTAGTATCTGTAGTCGTATTTATGTCACATCGTATAAAGAAATAATGGACATAAACAATCACAAGTGAAGGTTTGAAAGTTCTAGGAAACATATTCATTATGTTCAACATCATGCTATAAAAGCAAATTCGGAGAATGAGAAAAATATACAGGGACACACTCCATGCCTTAAGCTGACGAAAGGGAATTACATTTGGAATGAAATAGGAGGGATTATATTAAGACCTGCTGGAGAATATGAAAGTATGGGACTACTCACGCATTCGACATTAAATTTTGTGTCAAAGTTTTAAACCATTAATTATTGTGTGCACAAGTCTTTAAGGGAGGGGAACATTAAAACATGGAGTGGAATATCAATGCAAGAGTGGCAGGAAGTAGAGAGATGTGGGGAATTATTGCAATCAACATCCGAACTGCATGGGACAAGATTCCCTGATAAAGCTAATCTACAGGTCTGGTATGGGAATTGTATGTCGAGAGAACATGGCTATAATTCATTCTGGATTGTTTTTTCCTGCAGTAGATTGATTGTTTGAACCAGTAAAATAAAAACAAACTTGCTTGAAATCATCTTCAATTAAAATAAAAACCTCTCTATTTTTGTTTACCTTGATTTGCTTATCTTTCTATGCTCATTACTCAGCCCCTATACATTTTCTACCAAAATCGTTTGGCACGTGTTATCTATTCGTAATCTTGAACATTAAGCCTCAATTTTGTTGGATTATGTGAGAATTTATTTTCTATAATTACCAGAATTCAAGCTTATAGATCAATCCTTTTGATGTGAAATTACTCCAACGCTTTTTTCATGTCAACATTATGACTAGAATGAATCGGCAATCTCACATAATAGTCTTCACCTTAATATCGGAACCCAACCTTCTCTTCAGAGTATAAGCAAACAAAGATCGCATCCGACCTCCATTTTGAAATACGCTCATACAGATGGTGTCAGTGAACTACTCGATCAATTCCAACTTAATTGATTCATCCAGAAAATTAATTTCTGCTTAGTTCTATAATAAGTTTCGATTACGCACTTGACCCGTCTCGGCTGGTATGCTAATTTCAAGAAGATACCTCATCTCCAATATTATCAACATTACAAGTTTTCATCCCACTTCCTAGTCCAAACGCGCGTGGTGAAATTGGCCGTCTGCGTACCAATCAATATCTTTTTATAGCGTCGATAATTAACGGCTGCTATGAGGTATAATTAAGCCTGCCCATCAAGGACTAATTAATGGGTCATATTAAACAGTAATTATCCACTCTCTTTCTATTGATCTTCCATGACAGGCAGATTGATTAATTACACACGTGATAGCGATGTCAGTTCGAAACTACGTGTTTCTCATGATGCTGCACATGCAGGATGAGGCTCGTTCACATATGGCGCGGAAAACCACCGGCGTTAACAAAAAAATTGTCTAATAATGATATTAAAGGTACTATGTCCCATTTGCAGGCCAAACAAATGAAAAAGTTAAATTCCAACTGCATTTGAAAGATAATACTAATTTAGAACTTCCCTAAAAAAGGTGGGGCTTGAAAATGTCTTCAAGTGGGAAAATAACGACTATTAGTTGTCAAATCGACTTTAGGGCTATAGAGCCCAAAAGTAATAGTCTTGATTTTCAGACAATTGTACCGAATGGTCATACGTTTTATGCTGCGCAAAGATTCAATCAGTTTAATCTTGGCCATCACAAGAAGTGGGTTATTGATGTAGACAAATGCTTATGTACCCTTTACAAATCTTTTCATGTATGTTATTACCAAAGAAGAAAAAAGCCAGTCAGTCACTCAATAGTGTCTGACAGTAAAGTCTAGCAAGTAAACGGGTTTCTTTGCATAATTTGAATATGAGGACACTGCTAACGTTTAAATTTCACAGATAGGACATACATGACATATTCATAATTCCTGCAAAGTTCTACAGAATTGAGGTTGGCTGCAAAAGGGACATAGTACCTTTAAGCTAATACGCTTCAAGTTACATTTTACTTGTGTTGCTGTCACTTAACATCATTTGTGTACAGCGATAGCAAAGTTATACAATTCCAATTCAGTTTCAATTTAAAATGATAATTTAAATTGAGGTACAGTCAATACGTGTATCGCATCAATATCCACATCATCTACATACAAGCCGCATTTACATGCAAACTCATTCTCATAATTTTCAATAAACATTTCAGAGTATAGTACATACAAATATATCTTCATGGCTTAATACTTTTCCCCTCAAAATTACAAAAAAATACTTCATTTTGCCCGCTTGTGAACATCATCATCATTACTATCTTTATTCATAGCGAGACCTACATATCCCTGACAGGATAGATGGAATCGACTTTTGATGAGTGTCCGAACATCGGACGCCAACTCATTACAATTTTATGAGGTAATATATAATTAGTGCCTAGGAATCATGGGGGAATTTATATGTGTGCCACGGAAAATTATTGGCGGTTAGCTAGAAACAGAACAGTCATCCTGGCCAGGATGGGAAAGGGTTATTTCTTAGACCGTTATCAGATAAATACTTAAAGGGATTGTTTTACAAATCTGAGATGCATGGCCCTACGTGTTATCAGTGTCTGTGATATGGTGTAATATTGAAGCCCTACCAAAAATTGCACTTCACAATGATCATGAAGTGCTTCAAAAAAGTAACAATCTTTGAGTGACTGGTTTTACCATGCTCATTTTCCCATAAATATCTTGACAATCAGCAGGCGATCGGCTTGTAAAAATCACGAGATTCATGGCTGACCTAAAGGTTTATAATTATGATTGCAGCATAATCTAAATCCAGGATTTTAAAAAAGAATCTGAGGCAAAGATACCTAATCCCTTTAAGATGATTCATGCCACTACAAGATGGTTTCAGAATTTATCTAAAGTTCTAAGCTTCCGGCGTAATATTTGGAATATAAGAGCTCTCCAAAAACAGCGCTTTTCTTGAGAAAATGTCACAATGATATCCTTCCACATTCGGTAATCAAAGGAATGTATAAAGAGAAGGAAAAGAAGCAGAAAGCTGATACATGATTTGTTTTCTTTCATCAAAACTTTCTCTTTAACTTTGACTAGACATTAAGTGCGAACATCACCTGCTATTTCGCGCTGCATACATGTAGCTACAAGTGCACAGGGGCATGTCTCTCCCTCAAATAGTATCAAAGAGAGAGAGAGAGAGAGAGAGATAGATAGAGAGAGAGAGAGTGAGAGAGAGATAGACAGACAGAGACGGAGAGAGAGAGAGGGGAGAGATACAGAGAGTGAGACAGAGATAGAGAGAGAGACATTGAGATAGAGAGACAGACATACACAGGGAGAGGGACAGACAGACAGACAGAGAGACAGAAGTTGGGGAAAGGGAAGAGAGACGATAGGGGGAGGAGGGCAAGCCAACATGACAACAATGAAAAGGCATCCTCTATACCTCTAAACCGCTTTTTGTCTGTTGAAATCGACCCCCCCCCCCCATGATTTCGGGGCCCTCTAAATGACTTGACCCGCGCTACGCCACTTGATATCTGTATCAGATCAAGAGCAAAGCATCGTATCCTTTCCTGCTACCCCACCTCGGGCTATTGAATTAGTCTTGATATCAACCTCCGTCTCGACTGCGATATCATCCTCCCCAAAGCAACGCTACTTCCGCAGAAGACAAAATAACAAGGAAAATGTTATAAACATGTATGTCTTAATCAGATTTGCTCATAACATATCCCTTCATATCTTTTACCTAAAATAGAATCGCTCGCCCTTTTGAGGGATTCGATAAAGAATATTTTAACTAGATTTTGGATCTCCTCGCGTATACAAAGAATAAGAAGGAGTAATAAAAAAACAATGGATTGATTAACTGAATGTTCGTTGATTTAGCATTTATGGAGTTGGCAGAAGTTTGTTGTTATTGTTGTTATTTTTTCGTCGATACGTAACAAGAAACGGAGTGACTTTTTATCACAATTGTTTTTTTGTTTTTTTCGTGTTCATGTAAATGACGTATACAGCAGAGTCTTAGAATGACTTTTAATTCATACTAGGTATTTATTTACTGAACCTGGGTCGAAAGAAGCAACTTCATTGTGATGATGTGAATCAGGATCTGATACTAATATAGTCACACCGCCAAACTGGCTCCTCTCTAACTTTAAGCTGCCTGATGTGGTGTTTTTTTCTTCATTGGGGGTAATGCGATTGTTTGATCGGTCTGTTTTCGGTCGGAGCCCTGTTTCATAACTGTTACAAGCTACTGATAGCGTTGTATTTGATTGGCTGAGGCCAAATTTGTTATAGAAATGTGACATTCGTTATTGATAACAAGTTCGATGAAAAAGGGTCCTGGTCTCGGTCTCGTGTTCAGTGACTGTAGGATAACAATGAATAATAATTACGTGAGCTTCCTCCTTCCTTTTATTCTTATAATGGCGAATATCGGAGTAGCAAAGCAGCACGAAAAATATGGCTTTTACAAATAATAGTCTGTTACGTTTTCCCCTTTTGTCGCCAAAGCAATTGTCTCCGGAGGAATTGTCGTGAAGCACCGCCGAGTTGATACTTGTCGTTGGAGCCATGCACTTACGATTCTGTAATCAAAGTACGTTGTGTGACAGCTTAAAGGGATCCGGTAACTTTGTCTCAGATCCTTAAACAAAATCCTTGATTTAGCTCATGCTGCAATCATAATTATAAACCTTTAGGACACTCGGGACTCCCATGACTTTTACAAGCCGATCGCTTGTCTGATTATTAAGATATTCATGATTGAAAATCGAAAATTCGTTTCGCGTTTTCCTAACGGTTTGCATAACACTACAATCTACTTCTGAATTGAGTATGGTAAAACCGGTCATTCAACAATTTATTTTTACTTTTTGAGGCACTTCATGATCCTTTTGAAGCGCAATTTTGTATAGGGCTTCAATTTTACACCATATCACAGGCGCTGATAACACGAAGGGCCATGCATCCCAGATTTAAAATTGTTAAACGATGCCTTTAAAAAGGGAGGGTATTATGAAATTGCTCAGGGTAATATGGATGCAGAGGACGCATCTCAAGTGAGACAGTCCTGAGTGTGAACTAGCCCGAGGGTGATGTCCAGGCCAATCATGCTAGCCAGGTGGAGGGATATTGACGTAGAGCCTGATAGTGTTTGGTTTGAATAAATACTCTCCTCTTAGTAGTAACTTGTTGTGCATGAATAGGAGATACCCCAACAGTAACGTTGGAGACGTATATGAACAGTCCGGACGGAAGAGCTGTGGATGAATGGCACGGAATTACATGTACAACCGAAACTGTCCCTTGTATTATGACGAGAGGGTTTATTAGTCCTTCTCACCTCCCACAACACACGATTACGGCAACGAAGTTTTATCCATTACTATAGTGGTTTATTGAATCTCCCATTCACTAACTGAACGAATGCGCATGCATTTACATAATTATGAATATGTATATGATTAACGAAATTTGAGATTTCTTAATAAATCACTTAATACAAAAGACAAATTGCTAATATGAAATAACTATCTTCAACACCGGATGAACACGTATATTAACATGTGTTCCATAAGCCTTACCAGGAAGTAAATACGCACGACAGTTGAGTCTAGAAAGACATGTGGTTGAATGAAATGAAAACCTTAGAAAGACACCTGACATATTGTTTTCGACGGGAAATTTGTTCCCTAAAGCTAATTGCCAATTTAGCTTCATTTTTAGTTCCCCTTTTTCTTTTTCTCGCAATGTAATATAGGCTAATTGATATTCATTTTTGTTACGAATGCAACGATCGAAAACATTTCCGAGAAATTAACTCAAGTACTTTTTCAATACTTTACTGATGGAAAAGAAATCATATTCGATAAACTAACCCGTTTCTTTTTGTTTTCTCGCATTTTAGAATCTGATGGACACGGCTATTGCGATAATATTGAATGTTTACGGAATTGTATGTTTGTCACGTGCATGTACAAGTGTATGCAAATTGTTTAAATGAAACAGATAAGGAACTGCAATGACCTGAACTGAATAATCTATAATCAATGCCTCATGTATTTGAATGACTGTTATACATTTCCAAGAAAGCAATTTACGTTGACATACATTGTAGCACCGCACCCCTCCCCCACCACATATACTTTATTGGAATCACATTTCATTTCTTCGGACTCATTGCATTAATTTATTTGCTTTTCATCATGCCTCGGATCCTAACCACCTATCACATGTCACTCGTTCTGTCAGTTATTTTCCAATGTGTATTTCGATTTGCATTTAAATTAGCACTGCCAATTATGAGACATGAATCCCGCT